>CABFKC020000257.1:0-23254 GCA_901699155.2 Streptopelia turtur | reverse complement strand
CTTCCTTCCCTCCTTCCTCTTCCCTCCTTCCTCTTCCCCCTTTGAATATTTTATTTCAGGATCACTGGAGTCTACTATTTGAGGGTAAAAAAAAAGGAACTATAAACCTAAATTATAGCCAATCAGATTTTACTCACAGCTGAACTACTAGACAAATTGCAGCTCATGAAATTTTCCATGGGTCAGGAGACTGAGTAATTTCATTTTAATCAGTCTTACTCGAAACACCAAAGCAAAAGATTCGTAGCAAGTAAAACCTGGCAGAGACAACGCATCAGGGGGTGTAAAGTTGTAGTCTTGATTTTATTATACACTGAGTAGTTGCCATACCTAAGATAAGAGTTTGAAATATTAACAGAGATCTTGGAATTATCGCTTAGCCTGAAACTACCATTCACCAAGACCTTTACTACTGGTACATTTAAACTGGCCCTAATTATATTACAGGAACCTGTTTACCTGATGTTGACTCTGGCTGCATCAGTACATTTGTACGCACAAGATCTTCACCTATTCTCATTTTTCTCTTCTACTGGCTTTGCTTGGGTTTTAAGAATGTCAGCAATTTTCAGTGTTGTAGTATGCTCCACAAGCAAAATAGAAGTACACCTCAACTGCACAGCACAGAAAAAACTTGGTGTTTTTTTTTGTTTTTTTTAAGGACTATCTTAGAATCTTTAGACAGTAACAAGAATTGCTAATGTAAATTACATTAAGATTTCCCTCAAATTGCTTGTATTTTATAATCAGAACTCTGCATGTCGATTAGGTTATAGCTGTAGGGAAGAGATGATCTTAACACTTGAAGAATTACTGTGCGTAAAAGAAGAAAATGTATTTTAAAAGTTCATTTCTAATTTCTTGGGGATACTGGAAGTAATAATGAGGCTCTACACATATTTAATTTTAAAATACAGATCTTTAAGTGCTCGAGCCAAACAATAAAGTAGCCAAAATGCTATTTTCCCCCAGCTAGAATTTAGAAACAAGGTCAGGTATATATAGTTTCTGAAAAAGTACTTAGCAAAGAAAGAGCATTAACAGTAAAGTCAGTCCTGCCTTGTCTTACACAGCTGATCAAAGCCAAGAATATGTGGAAATGAGTTGAATGGCCTTTATCTAGGTCATATTAAAAAAAAAAAGTGCTTATAATTATTATTAAAACAAAACAAAATGCCCCAAACAACTTATTCCAAGATTCTTTTCATCTTGCCTGTGATGAGTTATTGGACTTTGTACAAAGAATTTGTTTTAAGTGATGTGCAGTGATGTGATATACAAGTGATGTGCAGTGATGAATGACACTTTCTGCTGTTACCGCATTTTTCCTTCCTTGTTTAATAATAGCCAGGTACTCACATACTATATAAGAACAGAAAAACAACAAGAACAAGAACAACAAAAAACAACAAAAACCCAAAACCACAAACAACCAGCAACAACAATGAAAACAAACAACCAAAAAAAAAGAAAACAATAAGCCCCCAAATCCTATTAATTTGGGGGAACTAGAGGCAAAGAGGAACTCAAGGTGAGAACTGCAAGACTTACTTCAAAGAACTACATGGATATAAATGTTACCACGTAGTCTCTGATGGGCCATTATTCAAGCTCCCTGTGCAACTTTTTTTTTTTTTTTCTTTTTTTTTTTCCAGGAAACCGTACTATACTTCCGTAGAATCATGCGTGAACTGTTATCAGTGACTATGTGAGATACTTTAGAAATAAACTTCAGTTATTGCTGATATACCACTAATGGAAATGATCATGTTAGAAGAAGCATCTGAATTAAAGTAAATAGTAATTGATTTTAACATTGAGTTTAAGAGATGTGATGTATTTCACAGAGAGATTTCATATACATAATGATTTAATGATCCACATCTCACATGTTTCTTGCAAATGCAGTATTCTTGCTTTTTATTAAAAAAAAAAAGCAGGATTTAGAGATTTTTCAAGAATATACTTGAAGTTTTTAATTAAAAAAAAATAAGAAGAAAAAGTGGAAGGAAGAGGAAAGGAATAGTATTCCATTCTTCTGTTCTGACAAAAAAAAAAGAAATACATTCATATACACTTGTTTTGCTGCGTACTTCACTAGGCTTCATTGGCAAACTGCATTTATCAGGAAAATGTGTGGTTGATATGAGCTCATCAGCTGGATGAATGGGGCTGACAGTTCAGAGAGTTTGTCGGCTGAACTGTCTGTTCTCAACATGATCAGTGTTATGATGTCCAGATACCAGATTGCACAACAACGAGTTTGGCAAATATTGATTTCTTTCTTCTTTGAGTGCAGGAGAAGGACAATTTAATACATGTAGGAGCCCAGAAAATCATGGGCAGAAGGAGCCTTCTGTTAAGCGTAGTACTGTCATTCTTCCCATGTTAGCCCAGAAATAAGAGTTAGTATGACCAGGATGATCAATTGTGAAACATAAGTTCCAAGACTGTATATGTGAACAAGTGTATATTAAAAAAAAAAAAAAAAAAGTCTATTGAGAAAGAAAAGATGTGTCTCAAATATGTAACATTATAAATATTTAGATCATAAAATATTTGATTGTGTGATTAATACAATACAGGTAAAAGTAAATGAAAAATATATTTACATATCATTTTCATGTTGTTTCTTCTCATTGGAATTTAACTTATGTGGTGTCTTTACAGAGAACAATTTATTAATTTATTTTTATCTCTGTATTTATTGAAGCATTCTTAAAATAATTCTTATTAGCACCTAAAATATTTCTTTGAGTTTAGACCTGCTTTTTGTCATCATGCAAAACTTAGTTCTGCTGTGGTGTCTTTATGAAGCCAATTTCATCTCACTTTACATGAACTAAAATGTAAGTATCCAAATATAGAGCTAATTCCAACCTGATTATCTTTTTTTCACACTGGAAATAATACCAATAACAATAATTAAAAAAATCTGTTCTTAATTATAGCATTTTACCAAGCCAAGAATATTCCACATAAGCTTGGGAGCAATATGCAGATATAATTGGGTCCTTTATTGCAAGTTGGAATTGTTAACTACAAAACAAGTAGTGTGTACTGTGTTAATCTTTACCTGTGGCTAGACTCCCATTGTACTCAAAGGAGATACAGTCAAATCAACCACTAGAGTGAAGTAATTCAGATCCCAAAGTATCATCTACATTTGACCAGCTCTTCAAATTCCATTGTATTTATGGGTCAGTCGAGTCTCCTAAACTACACCAGTAGATATGACACTAAGCTACATGGACATGCGCATCCTTTGTGGGATGCTAGGTGAACATATAATACTGTAATTGAAACTTAGGAGATCGCAATTTTTGTCCTGTGTCTGTAATGTATCCAAAGAGCCTCACTATCCTCATACTGTTCCGTTCATCTGCTGTATTCCAGTTATATTTTTAAATCAATGATGAATGATTTGATTCTTGCTATGTTTGGTAGTCAGCAGCAATATAATCCCAGAAAAATGACAGGAAAAATTTGAAGGAAAAGACAATATAGCCAAGAGTGCACTAAAAATAATTTTAAAATGAGGAAAAACTAAGACTTTAGGTATTAAAAAAAAAAAACACAAAAAACCAAAAAGATAGTATTATTTGGTATTCTAAACAGTGTAGTTGTAGCAGTACCTCATACTGCTAGGTAATAGTACAGCAAAAGTCAGCAATTCAATCATGATAGGGCACCTATTCAGATAAAAGTGTCAGCTTCAGTTCTGCCCAGCTCTTCAGCAGGTTATAAGGACAAACTTCAAAGAGATGGACTCTTGGAAAGCAAGCTAAATATGGAAATATATCCCTCTCAAACAAGGTCATGAGACAACTAAGCTTCCATTGTAGATCAATATAGGTGCACACAGGCATATAATGCATTGCTTGCCTATTTAGGTTACAAACTTCTCCACAACAGATATCACGTTTGCCTATGTGCTTGACAGTGCCTGGTGCAATGGTTTTTCAGTTCTAGTAGGAGCTTCTAGGTACTATCAAACTAAATCAATCAGTTATTTCAGAGTCTGGGCATTCTTTGCCGCTGTATGCAGTTTCTGCTACATTCTCTGTGGCATTACACGTGGAAGGGCACCTGTACAAGGGTAGCTGTAGTATATATATAGCCATTTCTCTTAGTAAAATTAGGAAAAAATATTCATTCAGGGTAATACTCATCTGATGCATTTGCAATGTCTGTTTTATGATGAGGTTTGCCTTACTCTAGAACTGCTTGTTTCTCTCTGTTGCCAATACAGGGAGTCTAGTTGACTGGCCCAGTTATACATGGCTACATATTAGATTTTTACTCTTGGACAGATAAGACCCAGAACAAATCTGGCAAAAACAATAATAAAACAAAACAAGCCACACAAACAAACAAACAAACAAACAAGAAAAGGAAAAAAAAAAAAACAAACACCATACCATGTTTTCCTTTTTTTAAAGAAAAAAAAGCTGTGGCTCATAGTGTACTCGAAGTTCTTGATTGTTGACAACTTTCTTTTTTAGCCTTTAAACATTGTTTTTTTCTCCTATATAGGACAGCAATATTACTTTTCAGCTGTGAGGATTAAAAAAAATAATAATTGAACATTCTCAAATTACCTAAAATAGCTACAGCACCAAATAATCCAATAGTGAAATTAAGCAAATCTTGTTTGTGGTTAGCAAAAACATTATTGTTTCACAGGTGCAATGAATCATAGAATCATAGAATGTCCTGAGTTAGAAGGGACCCACAAGGATCATCGAGTCCAGCTCCTGTCTCTGCACAGGACAACCCCACAGTTCACACCATATGTCTGAGGACATTGTCCAGTCTCTTCTTGAACACGGCTTGGGGCCGTGACACCTCCCTGGGGAGCCTGTTCCAGAGTCCAGCATGCTCTGGGTGAAGAACCTTTTTCCTAATGTCCAACCTAAACCTCCCCTGGCATATCTTCCTGTCATTCTCTTGAGTTTTGTCCTTGGTCACTAAAGAGAAGAGTTCAGCGTCTGCTCCTCCTCCTCCCCTTGTGAGGAAGCTGTAACCGCAATGAGGTCACCTTTCAGTCTCCTCTTCTCCAGGCTGAACTAATCAAGTGACTTTAGCTGTTCCTCATACAGCTTCCTCTCCAAAACCTTCACCAACTTTGTAGCCCTCTTCTGGATACTCCTCATCAGCTTAATAACTCTTTTATCCAGTGGCACCCAGAACCACACACAGTGCTCCAGGTGAGGCTGCAATAGTGCAGAGCAGGAGAATGGATACAATTAAGACTAAATCTTAGCCTTTGAGGAGAATTAAATTCAAGGGAGAGATCCAGGATGCTTATTTTGCCAATGCTGATTCTGTGCTGATGGCAGAAACATAATTGCTCTGTGACTAATTACAAGTCTACCCTACATCCACATTAGCACTTCCCTTAACTAACATGCCCACGATGGAACAGAGCTGATGTTCTCAAGTTTCACACAGGTTAAAATCCTGGAGTTATCTCTACTCAAGTGGTCTACAAAGAAGTTAAAAATAATCCCGAAGTTAACACACACTGAATATGAGTCATTGGTGTCAACACTCATACATTGTTTTGAAGAGTTTCTTTGTCACAATTCTTCCTTCAAAATAGTTTCTTACCAACACTTCCTAATGTGTTCCAGGGTGACTTCTTCTTTCAGAAAACTCTAGATTCATGACACCTTTTCTCTCTCTGTTTTTGGCTTCCACATCACAGTTTGATCGGTGAGGTCTTTTGTTTCAGTGAAGTAAGACAGTAACATTTGAAATGCTTTCTTCCACTCCCAAGATCGGAAAAGTATTGAAACACAATTTTGAAATCGTCATGTTATTCAGTACATTTAGTATCTGTAAAAGCAAATTAAAAGTAAGATTAAAAACTTAGATAATACTAAATATATATTTTTTAAAATCCAGAATATATAAACACATGGCAAATGTTTGTACACTGTGATACTAATGAAACACATTTTAAAGAGGGAATCCTAATGATTCAGGAATTTAGACTGTAAGTGGGAAATCAGGGGGATGTTGTGATTGTGCCTCTGTTATTAAGGTCTTGTTCTTGTTAACCAGTTATTCCCTGATTACAGTTTTGTCAACTGTAGAACAAAAACATGATCAGTGCACAACCACCATATTCTCTTGCTCTTCTAGTCACTTCAAAGTTGTTAAAAAGAATGCTTTTTTTTGACTCAGGAACTGTAGCTCATATGGCAACCAGGAGCACAGTGAATATGCGTATGTACATGTTTGCATGTATATATTTCCCTCAGAAGACACTTTGAACCTGAAGGAAAAGCATAATAAAAAACCAAAACAAAACTAAACAAAAGAAAACAAAGTTATACTTTATCTATTAGATTACATACAGAAATAGATCTTCCTCTTTTCATAAAATTGAACAAAACCAGAAAAAAAAAAAAAAAGAAACTGTCTTAATGAACATTCAAAAAGTCCTGTTTTCATTTAAATATAAACGTTTAAACCAACTAAATTTTAAAAATAAAAACTCTAAAAGAGGTATTGGAAATTTTATCAAAACAGATATAACTTCAAATAAAAATGCTTTTCTAGAAACTATTTCCTGAATTGTCATTTTTCTGATGGAGAACTTTTAATGCATTTTCTGTTTAATTTTACAATACTTTTTATGAACAGATGTAGAATGTATAGGTATTAACCCCTCCAATACTGGCATTTTTCCTGTAACTTTGTGATAATATGTGGTATTTTCAAAGACATTGTGGGTTGCTTGAGAGCAGAGGATATCTTCAAAGAATGTGTACTATCTTCCCCTTGAAAAATCTCTGAATCTCATCAGATTTCTACCACATAATTTTCCATGATGTTCCATGACACAAAGTGAAAATGTAAACAGAAAGAACCACTTTAACGGTTTGGGTTTTGTTTTATTTTTTTTTTTTTTTTTTAAATCCCAGCTATCTGTTAGAACTTATTATGCTCAAGAGCACTGACAGAAAAGGTTTCTTTAAAAACAGGATTGAAAGACTCACAAAATGTCAAAAAGTGAAAGTAATGCGGGAAGCAAAAGATAGGCGTTTCTTTTAGATTTAATAGTTGATCAACTTCTCTTCAGATATTCTTATCCACTGATAGAATATAATCTAACAAACAAACAACCACAAATCCACAAACAAGCAACAAACAAACAAAACCAAAACCAAAACCAGACCATACCTCGGTTGATATTTCTAAGATAATGGCTACTGACTATATGCATATGTATTTGATAAAAAGGAAATACAATAGTTAAAACATATTGTTTCTGTCGTGACACTTACCTTGTATATTTAATGCATTCTTATTTTGCTTAAAAGATACAGACAAATGTGATTATTTCTTCATTTCCTTCTCCAGAAATAAATGTGACAAAAAATCTTTATTGTCTCCAGAGAGGTAATTTTGTAACATTTTGAAATAGCTGTGTCAATGCAAAATCACATTGAAACAATATATAGATATTTCTTACATCACTTTGGCCAGGCAAGGTCAACATTAAACTCCCTTCCTAGGGTTGTCTTTGAAGGCCTACATCAAAGTTAGAATAACAATGTACAATCTTCACACAGCGTGACACCCATGCTGAGATAGTTACTTACTGTAAAAAGCTAATATTTTTCATTTAAGACCTGCTTTTCAGAAACTTTGTATAAAAGCTCTATCTGCTAGGGAAACCATCTGTATTCTGAATAGGGACAGTGAAGAGAAATTGGTTTCTTCCTGGGGGAATTTTATCCCATCCTAAACTGAGATGTCTCACAGACATCTTTAGATATTTAATATTAGGTGATATGATGCCTACCTAAAGTAAATAACTTCACAGCAAATAGGTAGGACACCAATGAATTGATTTGCCTTCTATGTTCTTTACTTGAACAACCTACTGTTTTAAATCTTCCTATATTTAAAAAATACTTAAGCTAAAGATGAAACTTGAGAGTTTCAATCTGATTCAGCAATGACATCTCAGATACTTGGGAAAGACTCTGTAGGTGAATATTTTTATTAAAACAAACAAACAAACAAACAAACAAAAAAAACCCAAACAAAACAAAACAAAAAAAACACAAAAGCAAAGTATGAGGGACAGTGGATTTCATTTTAGTATCTTTATAAAACAAGAAATGTGAATTGCCTTTCCTCACCTTTTGTCATTTAGTGATTAACTTAATGCAAACAAAATTAAGATTTTTAGAGTCAGGTGAAACAGCAGTGAAGGACACACAAGTACCAAAAATAAAGGCTTAATTTCTTCTCATGTCAGCCTTGAGGTCAAAAAAGACATGTGAAGAAACTTTACCTAGTCAAAACCAGTTTTCGTAAAAGACAGATAGGAGTAGGAAAAAAATACTGAATGATACAGCATTCATTTCTACAGAAATATGCTGTGTCCAGACAAAATGGATACTTGTGGGACCCACTGCATGAAGGTTCACCGGGGGTTGTTCAACTGGTGAATACAGAAGATATGCCAGCACTCATAAAACAACAGTTGAATGAGTAGACAATAAAAGCCTAACTGCAAGAGGCAGTTAAATGATAAAGTGATGCTGCAGCACTGAACTTGCTTAGGTAAGAACTTTCTGTCCAGTGCCACTCCATTATGATTAATGTGTGCACATGCGAACTTTATGAAAAAGATAATGAATTGATTGAGTTCCTAAACGATGCCATTTTAGACCTGTTTGGATTCCTGCCTTCCCCAGGGAGCAGATGACCACAGTCTGTTAGCTTAAACAAATGAATGTTTAATGGTCGTCTTTCTGCCAGCCAAGTGGAAAAGGGGAAACATTTGTCAAGAGAAGGGAGGAAAATACTGATCAAGCTGACTATTCATCTGGGATATAGGTGCTGCAAAGTAGCTATTGAGAAGGGAAAACTGCAGCAGTTACCATGCCAAACTCACTCCAAAGACTGCTCAAACTGTGGAGGTCACATAATCCTCAATTGGGGAGAATTTCACACCCTGGGTTTCTCAGAATACAGAAGCCAAGAAAGGTCAGTTTAATTACTTAGCTACACAAAAGTGCAAGCATAGGAAGATCTTGCAATTTATGTGGTTATTCTACAATGTTTTTATTTTTTACGTTTAGTGTTCTGTGCACTGAGACTAGGAAAAATCACAAAAGCTTTTGTCTTTGTAAAGGGCTTTGTTCTCCTTTGTTTTGTTTCAGCTTGGTTATTTACATATGTTTTGCTTTATATATATTTTTAAAACACACTTAGATTTCCCATAATAACGGATTCACTGAATGGTTGGTGCTGGAAGGGACCTCTGGAGATCATGCAATCCAACCTACCCACTAAAGCAGGGTCACCAGAGAAGATCACACAGGAATCTGTCCAGGTGGATTTTGAATGTTTTCAGAGAAGGAGGCTCCACAACCATTCTGGGCAGCCTGTTCCAGTGCTCAGTCGTCCTCAAAGAAGTTTCTCTTCATGTTTAGATAGAACCTACTGTGCTTCTGTCTGTGTCTGTTTCCCTTCATCCTATTGTACGGCACCACTATAAAGAGTCTGGACTCATCCACTTGATACCCACCCTTGAGATATTTATAAACATTGATGACATCCCCTCTCAGCTTCTCTTCTCCAGGCTGAACAGACCCAGTTCTCTTAGTCTCTCATCATAAGAAAGGTGCTCCAGATCCCTCAGAATCTTTGTAGGTCTCCACTGGACTCCCTCCAATAATTCCTTGTCCTTCTTAAACTGGGGAGCCCAGGACTGGACACAGAAGTCCAGATGAGGGTCACCAGGGCAGAGTAGAGGGGGAGAAGAACCTCCCTCAATCTGCTGGTCACACTTTTTTTACTGCACCTCAGGATACCGTTGGCCTTCTTGGACACACGGTCAACCTGTTGTTGACCAGAACTCCCAGGTGTCTCTCTGCAATGTTGTTTTCCAATAGGTCCACCCCTAACCTGTACTGGTGCCTGGGGATATTCCTCCCCAGGTGCAGGACCCCACACTTGTCCTTGTTGAATTTCATCAGGTTCTTTTCTGCCCAGTCCTCCAGCCTGTCCAGATCTTACTGAATGGCAGCACAGCCTTTTGGTATATCAACCCTTCCTCCCAGCTTGGTATCATCAGCAAACTCTTCAGCTTCATCATTGATTAACAGATTGAACAGGACTGGACCTCATACTGACCCCTGAGGAACCCCACTAACAACAGGCCTCCAACCAGACTCTCCTCCATTGATCAAAACCCTCTGAGTTTTGCCATCCACCCTGATCATGATCCATTTCACCATTCACTCATCCAACCTGAACTTTCTGAGCTTACCCAGAAGGATGCTGTGGGAGACAGTGTCAAAAACCTTGCTGAAGTCAAGGTAGACAACGTCCACTGCTCTTCCCATGTCTACACAGCCAGTCATACCATCATAGAAAGCTATTAGGTTGGTCAAACATGATTTCCCTTTGGTGAACCTGTTGGAGAATGGCCAAGAGAGAAAGGGCATGAGCCCCTCTCTACGAGCAGGATCTCTTCTAGTTAGCATGAGTAGGCCTCAGTTAGCATGAGCTGAGGGTAAGTGAGAAGGTATTGCCTGAGAAAGGCCTGGATAAACAAGTCTCAGGAGGCAGCTCCTGAGAAAGGCCTGGATAAACAAGTCTCAGGAGGCAGCTCCGAGATAACGAGGGAATTCACATACCAGGGGGGCCACAGAAGGGGATGGACTCATTATGTATGTTGGGATGGGCTCATTACGTATGCTATCAAATCGGTGTTTGACGAGTAGGCATAACTAATAGAACCACTATAAAAGTCTGTGCTCTGTATCAATAAACTGAAGAAGTATGCTTATCATCTACACTGGATGGCTGCATTTCTTCCTCCGTCGCCGCAGGCCAGAACCCATGCCGGGGTCTCGACCCCCGACATTTGGTGCCCGAACAGGGACCCGAAGGACTAACAGGGACTTACAAGGATTAACGGGGACTTACAAGAACTAACAAGGACCATGGAGACTAACGCGGGGCCGAAGCGATGGAAAGGACGGGGATATCACTTGAAAACATAAGAGGAAACATAAGTGGATACATAAGAGGAAACATAGGAGGACACATAAGTGGAAACATAAGCGGAAACATAAGCGGAAACGTAAGAGGAAACATAAGTGGAAACATAAGAGGTACCGTGCCAATTTTATTATGGATAAGGGGAGGCATGGATTTAAAAGTAGCCCTAAATCTTTTTCAAAACTTGAACTTTGGGACAATATAGAGCAGAAAAAAATGGGATAGAGTCAGCAATGGAAATCATGGGACTGTCTTAAAAGACCTTAAGGCTGAACGATCTGCTGTTGCAGGAATTTTTGCAGCGTTGCAGTCCGGGGCGGGGGGAGGAAAAATGCCTAGCGGGTGGCCTCCTGTACCATCATCTAACCCTGGTGAGAGCAGCAAGTCCAGGGGATTGGAGTCAGACAACTTATTCAAAGACCCTGTGAAAGAGGAGAGTGCTAAAGTCGTAAACAAGTGTACTGTCAGTCCTTTTACCAATTTTACCAGTCTGCTTTTACTGTCTTTCAACCCTCTAACTCCTACGAAAGAGCAGAAGGAGTCGCCGGATGAGATCTAGGCAAAAGAACTCTGTGAAATGTAACAGCTGCAATTTATTGACTATCTTCAAGAGGCCATCAGTAAGCAGGTCGAAAACTTAGAAGCTAAGGAAGTATGAGTGTTAAGCTTAGCAGTAGAGAATGCTAATGTTTGCTATCAACATGTTGTTTGTGAGTTTTACAGTACGTATTATGTGCTCCTGTGTATTGCCTCTTTGAAAATCAAGCAGCTTGTCAGGAATGTGCGTTCCCCACCCCCCCACCCGCCCCTTCTCACGGTTTTTACTTGCAAGATGGGGTCAGGAATAATTGTTTGCAGTTGTGTTCCTAAAAAATCAGTATTGGGAGGCGTTTTAAAACTTGGGAAAGCACTCGGGATTATAAGGAAGGAAGATCTTGTTAAATATTGAAATCAGTGTCAGCTGCTAAGTGTCCAGAGGATAGAATCTTGTTGTAATTAATGTTGTTTTTGAGGCCAGCAGAGCAGGACAAAATAAATCTCTACAAGAAGTCCTTAAATCATTTCAGACAGTTTTACAGGCAGGGCGATTTAAACTTCGACAAGCTGAGAGAGTTAACTGATAACACACAGGTCACAAAACTTGTTAAAGTCTGCAAGATTCTTTCCTTGTTAACCTGTTTTCTTTGTGGGTATCTGTTTAAGTATGTTGTAATTTTGGTAGGTTTATGCTATATGGTATGATAAGTTCGTAGTCTGTTAAATCATGAGAATCCGTTGACTCAAAATGTGTATTTTGTGATAATTCAGAAAATCATGAGTAATTTAGTTCCTTACTGCGTGAATGTGGTCATAAAAATTTTGCGTGTAGTAGCTGTTGTTTTTCTCTCTAGCGTACTAGCTTTATTCCAATATCCAGACTTGCGCAACTCTGTGACAGGCTGTCTCTCATCTCGGTACGCTAAATTTGGCTTTTCGTGCACATCAAGTAAAGAATCCAGGTTTTGGAATGACAGTTATAGCGCACCGGATGAGGCACTAAAAGAAACCAAACGAAAACGAAACAAGGCCTTGCCCGGTTCAGCTCATTGCGATGGCAGGGGGGGCGAGTGCCAATGGGCTCCGGCGCCACTGACCTGTTTTGTCGGGGAGACCCAGAGGTACCTCCACCTGGCTGAGCAGTGAGCGGCTCAAAGGTGCAATGCAAAAATTGAGATATTGTCTTAAATTAGTGTGACTGTGATCTATCTGCATATTTGACCTGGGTATTTGGTTTTCGCATCTGAGCTCAGTATTTTAATTCACATATTTATAATGGGAACCGGTTCCACTGCTAAAATCCCTCCTTGCTTCACCTTAGGATTGCATCCTTACACATTAGAGTAATTGCTTATATTGTTATCTAGTAATTTTGAGGCCAGAAAAGAATTTAAAGTGTTAAACTCTGCTGAAAAAAAAAAAAAAAAAAAAAAAAAAAGAAAAATGCTATAATGGATGTGAACTTGGGTGAACTTGGTATTGTATGAAGTTATGAAGTTGTATTTAAAGGTTGCTAGAATATTAACTGATTTAGATTTAGGAAAATAGAATAATGGATTGATGTTTATTATACTGGTTTATACTGGTTTTTGACATCTCTAAATTGTAAAAGGTAAATGGAGCTAAGGAATGTGTAACTGAGCAGTGTGCTAGAACCTCCCACTTCGTACCAGCCATTATGCCAGCTGCGTGACCTTGGTTATCTCTAAACTGCAGCACAAAGAGAAAGAAAAACAAAATGGAAAAACCTAACTGCCTGCTTTTAAAGCAGTGAAAGGGGGGTCCTCTCTCTCCCCACTGTGGCGTTGTAATACTGAATGGAGCAGTCCAAGGGTGCAGTTTGAGGTCATGGGAGAAAACGAAAGAAAGGCCGTTTTTTGAGACAAATGGAATGCCAAATTTGGAACAAAGTTTTAATACATGAATACTTATAGTTGCCAGAAAGTCCTATACCTCTCTTAGGTTAAGATTTGTTAAGTAAATTGTAAGCTCAAATAACGTTTTCTGAGAATTCTGTTTAGTTGCATGGCCTACAAGAAGCTGCTGGGATGGTGTAGATCTGCTTGCTGCAAGTGAGAAATCTCCAAGGAAATTTCAAATGCTATTAACAGCCAATGTTGCGATAGAGCAAATTCTGCACTGATAGATCTGAAACAGGTCTTCGATCCGGTAAGGGAAAACAATATCCAATAACTATGACAGCCAAAATGGAGTTAGGAACTTTGAGGAATGAATTTATGACAACTTTACAGGCTGGCTGCATTCGATTGGACTTGCAGATTTGTCTATAGCTACCACCTAGAAACAACCTGTGGCTATTGTGGGACAGTATGATGAGACTGCTAGCAAACTGATATACCCACTGTTATATACCAATTGTCACTCTGATCAAGAAAATGCAGGGAATGAATTTAAGTCTTAATAGGCCATGATCCTTTTGTCATATATGTACCATTTGTGAAATGTAATTCTGATTTTTTTTAGTTTGTAATCTATGTCTTTATAAATTGCACTAGCTGGTTTTCTTAACAGCACAGCTTTTGGCATGCACAAATGTAAAATGTAAATTGCTGTAGAACCTGCAAGTTCTGCAGGTTCTGCATCAGGTCATAGGCCATACTTGTATTTAGTCTGATCTTACATACTTGCAAAGTTTTTGTTGATGATTCTGGGAGGTGTGAAGATAACAATTGGCATCATTCTGTAAAAATTATTGAAGGCTCAACCCAATTAGCAGAACTTGGCGCAGCTTTAAATTACTTAGAGCTTTTAAGGAGGAACCTCTAAATTTGATTTGTGATTCCGAGTACGTAGTCAAGGTCCAACGCACGTATCTGATTCTGAACTGTGCTTTTGTTTTAGTTTTGTTCCTTTTTAAAAGAAAAAGGGGGGAGAAGTAGGGAAAACATCACAAAACCAATTGTCAAAAGCATTGTATGTGATGAAATACTTTGCAAGTGTGACCCAAAACCATGCTAAATCAGAAAGAACCTACATTACTTATGGTCAAATCACTAGTCAATGGAGAAGGCCACATCAGTTGATAACCTGGGGGAGAGGTTGTGCTTGTGTCTTTACAGATCAAGGGCCGCAATGGTTGCTGGCACGAAACGTGAAACCTGTGTTCCAGCTGCTGTGTTTTGAATGCCTGCACAGACAAAGACTAACATGTGGAATATTTTAGCCAACATGACTGACCAGGACTCTATATGCCTAACTACGATGTCTCCGGAAAAACCGTTCCGCACATGCTTGGTTGGCATTCCCCCTTGATGACTACAGCAGCATCACACAACTGTTTCAAAATAGTGGTCGGTGTAAAGGCATTGCAACAAACTGTAATAATACCAACATGGCACTTTGGATTAATTGTCTCCCGAAAGCAGATATTGAACCACAGGAACTGGAATTGCTGGGATCTGTGCCCATGGATGCTTGTATCCAGCTGATTTGTGAAAGGTGCCAGGACAATATGCTAAAGCATGAATGGACAAGACTGCAAAGTATGGGGTATCCTTGACCTGTGAAGATAGAGCCTAACCAGGAATTCCTTCTAATGCTGTTGGAGGACTGTGTATTTTGGGACTATTAACTCTCTTAACGTCCAATGTATCTATGATAATAGATCACAGAAGCGCAAGACGAGAAATACACTTTTGCGTGTATATGAGTCAAAGTGTGATGATAATGTAGATTTTTGAGGATCAGGTTTAAGGGGTTTAGGATCTCTTGTATCTGGTGTTGGCACAGCTAAAAGCTTTAAATATTTTAGAAAAATTAGGATGCTGGCTAGTTAAGCAAACTAACAGAACTTCAAAGGCTTTAAGTGGACTTTTGTTAGATGTAGATTCTGTAAGACATGCCACACGGTAGAGTAGAGCTGCAATAGACTTTTGTTATTGGCTCAAGGACATGGTGTGAAGGATGTGATGGTCTCTGCTGTATGGATCTAAAAGATAAAACTAGCTGGGACTGGGAGAATGGGTCAAAGACCTTTTGCAAAGTCTGTTAGCTATTGTGATTATTGCAGTTATTGGGCTTTTGTGTTTAAGCTGTGTTTTATCCTGTATTAAGAGAATATTTGAGCACACGTTGAGACAAACTCTGCTCGTCCGAAAAGAAAAAGGGGGGAATTGTTGGAGAATGGCCAAGAGAGAAAGGGCATGAGCCCCTCTCTACGAGCAGGATCTCTTCTAGTTAGCATGAGTAGGCCTCAGTTAGCATGAGCTGAGGGTAAGTGAGAAGGTATTGCCTGAGAAAGGCCTGGATAAACAAGTCTCAGGAGGCAGCTCCTGAGAAAGGCCTGGATAAACAAGTCTCAGGAGGCAGCTCCAAGATAACGAGGGAATTCACATACTAGGGGGGCCACAGAAGGGGATGGACTCATTATGTATGTTGGGATGGGCTCATTACATATGCTATCAAATCGGTGTTTGACGAGTAGGCATAACTAATAGAACCACTATAAAAGTCTGTGCTCTGTATCAATAAACTGAAGAAGTATGCTTATCATCTACACTGGACGGCTGCATTTCTTCCTCCGTCACCGCAGGCCAGAACCCATGCCAGGGTCTCGACCCCCGACAGTAAACCCATGCTGACTACACCTGATAACCTTTGTTTCCTCCACGTGCTTGGAGGTGATGTTCAGAATGAGGTGTTCTATCACCTTTCCAGGGATGGAAGCGAGGCTGACTGGCCTGTAGTTTCCTGAGTCATCCTTCTTGTCCTTTTTGAAGACTGGAGTGATGTTGGTTTTCTTCCGGTCTTCATGCACCTCTCCTGTTCTCCAAGACCTTTCAAAGATAATGGAGAGTGGCTTAACAATAACAGCCACCAAATCTCTCAGCAATCGCAGGTGCATCCCATCAGCACTGATGGATTTGTGGATGTCCAATTTGCCTAAACCATCTCTGACTTCAACTTATCTCCTCCAGTCAATTGCTTTTATTCTTAATGGATTGGTTCCTTAAGAAAAGCAGATAACCCAACGGTTCAGTGTATTTTTCTGCATTGGTTTTATATCCCTTGTTTCTGGAGGTCTGTTTCAACTGAGAAATACTAGTCCAGCGACTAGTTTAAACTGAATACTTAACTTGGAATGAATAAAGTGTTGCAAATCCTTCATCCAGAGACAACATATCTTCGTTTTTCCTGTTGGTAAATCATCATCTGTGTTTTTGTACCAGTAATGGTTATTAGACAATTATTAAAAAAAAAAACAACAACAACAACAAAAAAACCAAAATTCAACAATTCCTTGATGTGATAACTATGGATGTGTCATGTTGGGGCAGAAATTATTATTTATCTTTATGACGGTAATATTTCCATGCTCACTGGAACAATGCAACTTTAAGTAGGTAATAGTACAGGCTGGGTGCCAATACAGTAGAAAACAGCATTATCAAAAAAAAGGAATTGGTGTCGTGGTTGATAAGTTGAACACATCAGCAGTAAATCTTTGCAGAGAAAGCTAACTGCATATGGTCCTATATTTACAGTAGTATAGTCAGAAGTAGAGGGATTGGATTACTTTCCTCTATTCTTCACCTATTAAACTGTATCTGAAGGACTATGTCCACTTTTGGTTCCCCAGTAAAAGAGGCTGATAGACTAGAGCAGGTCAAGGTTAGGGCCATCAAGGTGATTAGGGACCTGGAATATGTAGTGTATGAGAAGACACGGAGACATTCAAGTTTGTTCAGCATTGGAGAAGAGGAGGTTCGAGAATGGAAGGCTAATAGCTGTTTACAAGTTGCAACAAAGAAAATGACAACTGGGTATTAAGATTTATGTGTTGTTTTTTTTTTTTTTTTCCCACCCTGGAGATGATTGAAAAATGAAATAAGAGCCCAGAGAAGTTGTGGACTATCCATCCTTTGAAATATTAAAAATCTCATTGGAGCAAGCCCTAAGAAACTTGAACTTAGCTCTCAATTTGAAGTGAGAACAGGTGACTCACAGTGGTCCCTCCACGTAAAATTATTCCATGACTGCTTGATTCTTTGGCCCTAAAGCAATGATATACAAACACTCGTTTACAGTTAAAGATAATATTCAGATGGGGAATTACTATAGAAAAAGATACATGAATGAATTACAGGTGACACATTAGCACCTACATTTTCCCTGTGGTGTCTCATTGACTACATCTAAAAAAAAAAACCAAAAACCAAAAACCAAAAAACAGATAAAACTTTTATTTAGGCTCTTTTTTTTTTTTTTTTTTTTTATTAAGTTGTTATGTAATTAAAAAAAATCAAAACTTCTCAATCTTTTCAATCTGTCCAAGAATAAGGGTATATTTTTTTATGAAATCCTTAACTTTTTCTCCTTGAGACATGATGACAGAAGCAGCTATCTTGATTGTGCAGAACAAATCTTATTTTTAGCCTCACTTACCTATAGGTAGTGGTTGTTCTCCAGCTTATAGTTCTCCCATTTTGAAAATCTGTCTATTCTAGAGATAGCTTTCCAGTACATCTATGCACCATAACAAGAAAAAAAAAAATCAAATAACAATTTTCATTCCTTGTCTTTAAGCATGGTTTAAAAATACTAGACATTCATACACTGAACCTCAGTCAATGCTGATGGGAAGGCTGGCAAACACAAAGTATAACAGGCACACAGCACCCTAATTTTTTAAAAAAATGGGCAATTTCCTGGGATCTTTATTTAGCACAGGCAATCAGCTGTTCAGTTTAAAGTCTCATCAAAAAAACCAGTATTTCCTATAGCAGAGAACTCTTCTAATACCGTATTGAGATATTGGCTGAAAAATACTGTATAATTGCAGAAGTAGTTACATTTATATAGTTCTAAAATTACATTTGGCCTTTTGAAGGCATCCGCAAGGCTGATGTGGCCCCTGGTGAAAATGAGTTTGACAGCCCAGTTTTAAAGAGTATTGCATACTGAAGAATTCACTCACTTCTGTCAATGAATAGTCTTGGTTTTCCTAAAAGTGTTGGGCTAGTCTTTTTGAAATAAGTACAGTCTCTTTGCTAGGAATTTTCATGAATGTTGGGTGTTCAGCTGAAAGTATTTATGGCTTCATTTTCAGAAAATTTTAATCATCAAGGCATTCTCCATGATTTTAACATCTCCAGAGCTAAGTGATCACTGAAAACTTAATTAAGAATTTCTCTGGAGTTACAGTTTCTCAGAAAAAGCTGGACTGTAAATACGAGTAGTCATGAACTTAAAGCTGAGCTGTATGCTTTGAGCTCATCTTTGTCAGCAATTTTCTGTCAATAAATTCTCTCAAGAAGATCGCTGTTAAACAGTGGGGTTTTGTTCTTCTCCCAGGTTCCTCTTTTCAGACTACCTGAAGAAACACAACTCCAGTTAGCGATGTAGACCAGATGCTTAGCTTATTTCTTCTGCTAACTACATTTTCTCTTTGTAAATTATAGACATGCTAACCTATTTAAAACATAACTCAGGTGGCTGGTGAACCACAGCGCCTGCCAGCTTCTCAAATAAAGAGAATCCACCTACTCATCTCCTCTGTCTCTATTTGCCTGCTAAATTTGAATTGACTGCTCACTGTCTGAACTGATAGCATAAGGATCTGTTTGAGGATAATTCCTCTGAATGACTTTTTTTTTTTTTTCTTTTTCCTCTACATTACTCTTTTATTTTGTAAAACAGGTTTGTTGCTCTGTGTTATTGTGACGTGATGTAAGATAAACTATCACCACACGTCAGAAATTAGAAAGAAAATATTTTTTAAGACTAGAATTCTTCATGTGATTTTATTTCCTTGGGTTTTTAACAGATTGAGTATTGAATTGTTCAGCTACAGCCTGTGGATAATTTAATACCCAGAACATTCCTCCTAGTGTGAATTACAGACACATTTGACTTGTTCGACAAGGCCCTGAACATATTTTTTCAGGCCTTATCTATTTCATGGGAATCTTGTAGATATTGATTGATGAAATCCCATACAAATATCTTCTAAGAAACCTGCTTAAAAAAAAAAAAAAATCTAAAAAACAGAGACTAGTTGTTATCCTGTCTGTCCATTCCTCTGTACAGACACTTGGTGACTGCCAGGTGATGTAAATCAACATAGAGCCACTGCCTTCAGTAAAGCAACATTCATTTTCACTACCAGATAATTTTACTCCTCCTACATTGTTTTACCTTTGGAAATGTTGAGAGAGACTGCAAGCTTACAAGAATAACTTGAACCATATTTTCCTTTCAGTTTCATCAGTTAACATCTGCAGCATACCTCAGGCAAATCCAGGAAATTACTTTAATTAATATAATGGGAATCAGGACAGAATCAATATCACTATATTTAAATAGGAATTTCGTTCCTGAAGTATCCTTCAGGTAGACAAAAGGCTGCTACTTTCAGTATGGAGAACTGAAGTTGTTAAAACTACAAAAAGACTGAGAATCATGTTAATATTGTCCAGCTTTAGCCACCTACAGGGAAGGGCAATCCATCTCAATAATCATCTCAGATAGCTGTCGACATCCAGGTAAATCACTTTTTGGAGATGCTTTTTCTATATATAGACTACCAAGACAAACATAGTTTAGATATGGAATGTTATGTGACTAAGGTTAGGTGAGATTAATCCAACCTTGGTTTTACAATCAAAAACAAACAAACAAACACAGAAAAAACCCCACAAAAAACAAAAAAACAACAAAATACAAATAAACAAGCAAACAAACACCAGCCAACCAAAAATCTACTGTTTGAATGTAAAAGTAAAATTAGGAAGCCTTTTGCATTTTCTCTTGCATGATATATTCTTATTATTTTAAGAAAAAGATTGAGATAATTCAGTTATACAGCCACAACATTTGAAACTTGGAAATTTATGAAGGACTTGAACAGAAAGTGGGTTGAGAAATCACAAGTAGGTAGCTGTTACTCGGTATAGTGAAATATATAAATGGAGTAGAATATAAACTATTTCTTATTCAGTAAAGAAGTTGTTGGTGCATGTTTTAATTTGTTTATATCTTTAATGAAGTATACACATTCTAAACTAAAAATGGTCAAATGCAGATTATGGGTTCTACGGGGTAACTTTGAAGGTCATTCTTTCATATTATTTATGTGCATAGTTATTTACCTATTTTAGTGAAAAATATTTTAGTTACAAGTGGATCCTAGAAGGTTTTCCTTTATATATTGTCTTTTATTAATTTTGAATGTATTCATCCAAAAGCATAAAAGTATTTAAGAATACAGTTTATTTTCATTGTAGTTGGGTAAATTAAAGAATGGAAGACTGAAAATATGCTAAGAAAATGTAAATTTAATGATTTATGTGCTCATATGTGTATTTGATGGAAATGACTTTTTCTTTCTTTTTATTTTTCCCTTTTGATAGCCTTTTTCTTTTTCTTTTTTCTTTTGCATTTTAAAGCTAATCTAGTTATGTAAGCAAGCAATTGCTTCTGAAAAAAAAAAAGTGAACTAAAGGGAACATGTGGTTTATGTTGTAATTACAAAGCTTCAACTTTGATTAATTTGTAGTCATGAGCAAGCAAATAAAACGGGGGGATAAAAACCTTAAGAAAAAATAAACTAGAAATTGTGCTTTGTACTATGACTCAAGTGTCCTGAAAATCAGCAACTCTTGCTATATGAAAAAAGTTGTTGCAGATTTGTGTGAGTGCAAATGTCAGTAATAGATTTGTATTTCCTGAAAAAGAAATCACAGTAGGACAGACTGAGTTTCTACTGTGAATTTGAAAAGACAAAAATCAGTGTAATACTCAGGTTTATAGTTTTATTCATTAAATATTGTGTATGGAAAAATTGCAGAAGACTATGTGGAAGAACAAAGTGAGGAGGAAGTGAAAAATCTAGACAAGTTCCTAGAAACAAATACTAGAGAATTTAGTTAAGTAAGAAGTGTAGGATTTTGTTTGTTTGCTTGTTTTTCTCTTAGAAATGAGATATTATTTAAACACTGTAAAGGTGTGAAGAGCTTCATCTGAAAAACTGTAGAAAAAAAAAAAATCAATAACTCCACCATCAGTATTAAATCTCATTCTAAATATAACCCATGAGGAATGAAAAAGTTACAAGACAATAATTTCTGGTAAAGATCAAAGTTCACCATCACTGTGTCCAAATCTATGAATAAATCTTATTATGAAAGGCAGAATCTGTGGGTGGAATCTGTAAGCCAAAAACTTTAACTTCAAGGAATGATTTTACAACATGTAGAACAGCAGCAAATTAAACCCAAATAGGTCTACTACAGAACTCTTATGCAAATTAATTAAAAAAACAAGGTGCTAGTTTTTCATAGTCTCAGATCACTTGGTATGGTTCTAACTACACGTGTTTAGTAGTAGTCTTCTGAAAAATGTGATATTTCTAGAAACCTGAAACTGAAAAAGACCTACTGACTCACTCCCTGACCTATTAGAAATGGGTAACAAGATTATGTTACAGGTGTGTATCATGCTCTAAAAATATCTAAAATCTAAAAATATCTAAAATCTAAAAATGTATCATGTCTTAAAAATATTCCAGTTGTGGTATTTTTTTTCCATTACTACTTTATGACTTTCACAGAAAATATATTGATTACACAGAAATGTGTCAATTTGGTAGAGAAACCTTTACATAAATAGTCTAAATGTGTACAGAATCAAGGCTCAGAAATGTAAGCAAGTCAGCTAGTCTATGTATCTCGTGTGCCGAGTGTCAACACCAGCAATGTCATTCTTGAGAAATACTTTCTTCGAGTCCTCTAATTCTGGTGACTCCAAACTTTTCCAAACTATTCCACCTTGTTTCAACGTGTGGAAATCTGGTAAGATTTTCTGTGAATCTAATCTCACTCTTTCTTCAAGTGGTTGAAGGTTTAAATGCATTAATCTGTCCAAGTAAGTATGAAATAGAGAAAATCAAACAAAACAAACCAAAACCAAAGCAAACAAGCAAACAAACAAACAAACAAGCAACAAAAACCAAACTTCTCCCATTTTTTTTAGCAAACATTTATGTATTTGAAGGAGGTTATCCATTTCTCAGTCAGTCTTTCTACTTTAGCAAAATGACCCCAATTATTTTAATCTTTACTCATAGCTTGAGTCCTGACTTCTAGTCACTGTTTGCATTCCTTTGTGCACTTTCCACTTCTGTCTCTGAAGTGCAGCACTCAGAATTGCATCCATGTTTTAGCCAAGGTCTTATCATGAAAACTAGAGGGTTAATTCATGTATTTCATAGACTATATTTATGTTTATATATCCCAGTATGTTGTCTGCTATTTCATCTTCTTTTGTTTTAATTATGTGTCAAACCATCTCACTTAAATAGCTCACTTAAAGCATGTGAACATCCTGCTTTATAATTACAATTGTTCTTTACTGATTACCCCAAACCACCAAATGAGCACTTGCTCAAACTCCAGTCCTATACTTAGATTAGATTTATCAAAAACATTGAGATTTTTTTGTGTTATTCAAATTTATGTTCTAACTAGCCCCATTTTTTTCAATAGTCAATTTTTGCCAGTCACTACCAGTGAAGTCCAATGATTAAAAAAATCTATGAAACTGGGCTAAATGTGTCTATGAAAGCCTTTTAGGCACCACTATGCACTCAAGAATGTTTGAGTCCATCATTAGAATCAATTAAACAGAGGAATTCAATTTAATGACAACAAAAACATAG
>CABFKC020000256.1:0-23373 GCA_901699155.2 Streptopelia turtur | reverse complement strand
AAATCTTCACGGAAAGGGCTGTGGGGCATTGGAACAGGCTGCCCAGGGCAGTGCTGGAGTCACCATCGCTGGCGGGGTTTAAAAGGCATTTAGGCGAGGTTCTTAGGGACATGGTTTAGTGCTGGAGTTAGGCTAGGTTATGGTTGGACTCAGTGATCCTGAAGGTCTTTTTCAGCCGAAATGATTCTATGACATCGTCACCAGCTCAGGGTGCTCAGAGCCCGTCCAGCCTGGCCCGGGATGTCTCAGGGATGGTTCATCCACCCCCTCTCTGGGTACCTGGCACAGGCTCTCACCACCCTCAGGACAACAATTCCTTCTCATGTCCGGCCTGAATCTCCCTCCTTTAGTTTAAACCATCACCCTTGTCCTGTCACAACAGCCCCTGCTCTAAAGTCTGTCCCATCTTTCTCATGGGCCCCTTTTAAGCACTGAAAGGTGCACTAAGGTGTCCCGGAGCTTCTCTTCTCCAGCTGACCAGCCCAGCTCTCTCACCTGTCCCCAGCAGAGCTGTTCCAGCCTCGGGTCATTCCTGGGGCTGCTCTGGCCCCTCTCCAGCAGGTCCCTGCCTGAGGGTTCTGATGCACAGAGGTTGCAGAAGGGAGAGCTCTACCCTTGGTTATCTCCTCTTCCTCATCCTTCCAACTACAGCTACAGGTGCTTCTCCTCTTCCCCGCAGGTTATCATGCTGAGGAATGACATCCACCACTGCAAAGCCTCGGGGATATTCCTGCGTCTGTCAGCCCGAGGCCTGATCGCAGACAACAACATCCACTCGAACGGTGCGGCCGGCGCGGACATTGTAAGGGAGCCAACCCCCTTGTTCTGGTGCGTACCCCGGGCCGCGATGAGGGCAGCGCGCGCCTCGTCCCGCCTGCTGCTTCTCTGCCAGGGCCAGCAGGGATTCATCTCCCTGGGTAGCAAACACTGACCTTGCTGTGAGCTTTGCACTTCAGCCTGTTTCTTTGGTTTTTGCTGATGAATTAGACTACAGCTAACCCCAAGGGTCAGGCACCGCGATGTGCTGCTTGATGGTACATGCACTGTCTCCTGCTCTACAGCATGTTTCAAAAAGATGGACCCAGTTTCAAAGCAGTATATTTCATGATGGCAACATGTTACAATTACACAAAAATTTACGAATGGCGTTTGGCATATCCCCACAAGAAAAGGTCGCAGGATGTAATGTCTGGGGAGCTTGTGGGCCAGGAGTGTAACGCCAAGTCTTGTGGTCCCATATGACCCATCCAGCGTTGAGGCGGTGTGTCCATCTTTTTGAAACATCTCATATTTTATGGTATGTGTCTTAAAATTACTGTGTATAGAGAGGAGGGCAGGGGATGTTTACCTGCCAAGTAAACACCCCTGTGTAATGAGTGACCTTGTGCAAGCAAGGTAGTGAATCAGGAGTGTGCTGCGAGTGATTTGTCGCACACAGGGAGTCACGTTTTCTGTCGCGGGAGCTGGTGCGGGGTCTCGGCTCCCTGCCCAGCCCCGGCAGGAGCAGCAGCCCGCTCTCCAGCACTGGCTTTTCCTCCAGGTCGGTGGTGCCTGCAGCTGTGCAGCTGTGTCCTCATCTCTGCTTGGTCAGCGCTGTATCCGTGGTCATCCCGAGGGGCTTCACCACGCAGGGGGAGGCAGAGGTGGATGCAAACCTCCTTGCGAGTGACCCTGAGGCTGCACTGAGCTCTCCTGTGAGCTCTGCACAGGGATGGGGAGGCAGAGCTGTGGCCCAAGCGCAGGCGCCTTGTGCGCTGTTCTCGGTGCGTCTTTCTGGAGGCAGGAATGTGTGTGCGCTGGGTCCTGCAGCCCTCGAGCAGCTTTGTCCTCTGCGCACCGCGGGTGGCTGCCAGACCGGCGGCACCGGCTGGGCGGGCGGCCGGGACTGGATGGGCAGCTGTGCCAGGGCCACCGTGCCAGGGCAGCCGTGCTGGGGCAGCCGAGGACAGCTGAGGACAGCTGAGGACAGCCAAGGTGCTGGCTGCCCGGCCAGGCAGGTGGCCCCTGCTCTCCTGCACTTGTCCCTTGGAGCACCTTGCCCCCCACCTCCACCCGGCTGGTGCTGGTGATGGCGTCTTGGGTGGCCGCATGTCGCAGGTGGTCCCGTGTCGTGAGCGATGGCGTGTCGTGAAGTGATGGCTGTTGTGAGCGATGATGTGTTGTGAGCAGCGTTCCCGCCCTGGCCTGCGGTCGCCAGGAGGGGACGTGCCTGCAGAAGCACCTGTAGACGCTCAGCACGGCTCTGAGAACGCCCGCAGGGAAGCGAGCACCGCGACCACAGCTGCGGCGGCCCAGGCTGTTCACAGCGGCCGTCACGGGACTCGTATGAACCTCCAAGCCAGCACTGAGACCCCGGGAAACAGGATCTGTGACCGCGCCGCCGGGGCTGCCGCGGCGGCCGGAGCCCGGAGCCCTGGGGCCGGGGGCACCTCTGCGCTCAGACGCTGCCAGAGGGGCCTGGTTCCCGCCAGCCAGACCCCAGAAATCCACACGGACAGAAAACGCTGAGAGTTCCATCTTTACCACAGCTTTAGTGTCCTCTTTTGTGCTCTTTGCACCTGGGGACAGCACAGTGCCCACGGAGGACCAGGCGCTGTCAACAGGGAATTTACACAAAATACGTATAGTTTGACTCACTTCGAATGGCAGAACGTAAGCAAGAAAATTTCAGTACATGGAGTAAGACAGGAAGAGGTCGAATGGACAAATATCCTTTGACTGTCAGCAGGTTGAGCTCTGTACAGAGTTCAAGTATTGTCTTCAAATATTAATACTTACACTATCAGTCACTATGGAAATGTCCAAATGCTCCTACTGACTCAATCTTCAGAAGGAAAGCCAAAATAAAATTTACTTTCCCAATTAATCTTTCAATTTCAATATTTGAGACACTGACTGGTCAGTACTTTCAGGCACAAAGTCTGGAACAAATGGAGAAAATCCAGTGAATGTTTGTTAATTAGTTTTCAGTGCCGTTCAGGAATCAGATGATGTATGTTCCTGCATTATGCTGATGGGTTACAGAGCAGGATGGAAGCAGCGCCGGGTGCTGCTGCTCCTGTGCAAACCCCAGATTGGGTGCCGGTTGTGACACGGGGCTCCGGCCCCACCGCCCGGCCCAGCACAACCTGAGCTCCCCGGCCCCACCGCCCGGCCCAGCACAACCTGAGCTCTCCGGCCCCACCGCCCGGCACGGCCGGTGCTGAACAAACAACCTGAGCTCTCCGGCCCCACCGCCCGGCACGGCCGGTGCCGGGGGCACAACCTGAGCTCTCCGCGTCTCCAGCGCCCGGCCCGGCACAGAGCGGGACACACGTCCTGGGCCGGCACAGAGCTCGTGTTGTGCTTTGCTCAGAGAGCGCACTTGTCTGCTCTAAGGTAACTGGGGCTGCTCGTCCATGGAAAGGTGGTGCTGGTGACAGCCGAGTTCTCCCTGCAGCTCCTGTGCAGAGTCCCGTTGTGAGACAACGCGCCAACATCACGAGAGAAGGTGACTCCAGCCCTGGAGAGCCCCGCACCGTGGGGCGTGAGAGCCCATGTCCAGCCTCTGTCACAGAACCTTCCATCTGGTGGCTGGACACCTCATCGAGAGGACTGAAATGCCATCTGTGCACCCACGAAGCACCAGAGGGATTCGCAGTGGTGCCTGAGGACCAGGAAGAGCTTCTGGTCCCCTTCAAACCAGGCAGCCGCCCTGCTGCCCGGGATGGTGCTCAGACACGGACACGGTGCCACCCGCGGCAGGATCTGCCCCATCTCCTGTGCTGGCCGGGATGTCCCCACGCTGCCTGGCCGTGGCAGCAGCTGTATCCAGCTGTGCTGCATCCAGCATGGGCTCGAGCCACAGGACAGGTGAGATGTGTCCGTGTCCCTGCTCCCACAGCCGGTGTCCTGGCAAGGGTTGAGTCCTCTGTCCCGCGGCTGCCGGGACAGCTGCTCTGTGTTGTCGTTACTGCATACAAGAATGAATCCTGTCTGCAACTGCTAACCTAAGATATGTAAATCCTTTCAGTTTTAGGTCAGTCTGCTCACATAACAAAGATCAGAGCGACTTGCAAAACGCCTGATCACGAACTGCAGACAGTACCGACCTTGCAGCTTCTTTTGGGGCGTTGGACTAGGTGATCTTTTGAGGTCCCTTCCAATCCCTGTCATTCTGTGATTCTGTGATACCGTGACATTCTGAAGCCGCACAATTAGCTGAGTCTTGCTTAAGCACATCTCGAGACTGGTGGATCAAGTGTTCTTTAGCTGAACATTGCTCATTATATGCTAAAAGGATTAAGTAACCAATACACAAATGTGTAACCAATTGGCTCTTTAGGGCTGCCCTGAGCAGTGATAAGATTTTGTATATAATCCCATTTACTTTTCTTGCTGGCCTGTGGCTTTATTCCAGCATCCACACTTGCACAGCTCTGTAATAAAGAACATCTCGTCTCTGTGTGCTAAATTTGGCTCATTTGTATGCACAGTGGGTGGCAGAGCCGTGTTTTGGGGACGTCTGGACAGATGCGCAGGGAGATCCACCCGCCCCTCCTGCACGCTGGGTGCCCAGGACGAGTAAGGTGACCCCCGAAAGCTGAGCAGGGCGTTAGAAAACCTCATTTCCAGAAAAGCATCTTCCCTCACGGGTACTGAGTCTCTCCTTTGCTGTTGTCTCGCAGGGATCAGCCCATCTGCTCACAACCCCTCCCGTGATGCGGACGGGGCTGGGGGGACGGGGCTGGGGGGACGGGGCTGGGGGCTCTGGGTGCATCTGGGCAGTCCCCGCGGGACCTGCCCGCACCCCCGTCCTGCCCGCACCCCCGTCCTGCCCGCACCCCCGTCCTGCCCGTGCCAGGGGCTCCTCTCCAGCAACCCAGGGTCCCTGTTCCCCTTTCCCCACTGCCCCGCGCTGCCTCAGCACTCGGTTCCGCGCGGTGAAGAGCTCGGCTGTGCCGTGGGGAAGGCGAGCGGCTGCTTTCCGAAGCGCAGGGTCAACGGTGACACGCGTTGCAGACGAGTCGTTCTCCCATTCAGACTAAATTAGCACCCGTTTCCCCACCGGGGCTCCTCTTGGACGTGCTCAGAACAGCCTCAGCTGCGGGCAGCCCGATGTCGGGAGATGCTGTTAACATCCTCATCGCTGCTGCAAGTGCCTCCAAACCACAGAGAGCATCACTTTGTGCTTGTTTGGTCAAGCAACCACCTCTGCTTTCTGCTTCCCTGCCCACCTGGGCACACAGAAGCAGCTTTGCGGCAGCAGGTAATTTTTCATCCAGAACCCACAGCATTGTCAGGATGATCCACTCCCCCCCATTCCCATGCCCCTTATCATCTATCTGAAACACAGCAGCAATAAGCTGGAATTATGTAAACAGGATAAACTAATTGAATATCTCAGGGTAGTGCTTCTTACCAGTCTAAGACAGAGCTGCTGTCTCTGACGTGCAGACCTGATCTTGGTTAATAGTAAAACGCAAACCAGACCACAGAAAGAGGTTTAAGCCGGATCAGCTCCCTGAGCAAATTCTCTGCTGCAGGGCTGAGAACGAGCCCAGGGAAGTCAGAGGTTCCCCAAGCGTGGGTCTCTAGTCCTGCAGCCCCGCACCCAGACGCACCAGAATGTGCCCTCGCAGCAGCACCGGCGGGGTCTGGTGGCACCGGGGCCATCTCCAGCAGGTACAGGGGGATCTTTCCCTCTGCTCAGCACCAGCGAGGCTGCACCTGGGGAACCAGGCCCAGTTCTGGGCTCCACGGGACCAGAAACACACACTGCAGAGATGCTGGAGGGACTGGAGCACCTTGGGTAGGGGAGGCTGAGCTGGACTGAGCCTGGAGCAGAGGAGGCTCAGATGTCATCGATGTCTGTGACACCTGAGCAGAGGGTGCCATGGGGATGAGCCCGGTGACAGGACCAGGGGACACCGGCACAGACTGACACACAGGAGGTCCCCTCTGAACAGCAGGGAAGCCTTTGTCACTGCGAGGGTGACCAAGTGCCGGCACAGGCTGTGGATTTAGCTCACTGGAGATACCCGAGTCATCTGGACATGGCCCTGGGCAGCCCTGCTTGCACAGAGGCATTGGACAAGGTCACCTCCAGATATCCCTTCAAACCTCAACTTCTGTGACAAAAACATCCCATTATCTGCAGCCTGTAATTCCCAGGGCATTAACTATCTTCTACCCAGAGAACTGGATGTTTGTGTCACTTCTAATGAGAGCTGTGAATAGCAGGTCATTAAGGCATGTAAGGAGCTACCCTTAAATCCCCAAATGATGCACTAAACCCTAATTACTGTCTCAAGTAGACTCAAAGAAAACTGCTCTTTATCTCACCTTCATCACATGCTGCTCCTGCTTCAAACAAGCTTTTTCTTTTGGAGGTGAGCCTCGACTTTTCACAAGCCCCATACGACACTCACAGCCAGCGGTCCAGGACTGGAGTGCAAATGCAGAGACGAGCGCAGGAGTCTCTCTCCCGAGCACAGGGAACCCGCAGCTGTGCACTCAAACCAGCCGCCCCTGCCGAGGCAGCCACCAGCTCCACGTCAGCAGAGTCCTCCCCCTCAGGCAAGAGGCCAGGAGAGGGAAAAAGGCAGGAACACTGCGTCTGTGTTGCATCTTTACATTTCTTCTTATACTGAAACTCCAGAGAAACAAACATACACAGAGCCAAACCTGTGTCTAAGTCAGGATTTGCTAAGTCTGTCTCTTTCTATGCTTTCCACTCTGCACACACGAGAAAGTGGTAAAATGGGCCACAGACTGACAGGTCACGGCCAGAACCCACCAGACAGCAGCTGGTGGAAGACCTGACACTTCAAACCATGTTCTCTTGCCCCAGAACAACCTGCATCCTTCTCCCCTCATGCGGACAGGAAGAAAGACAGATCACGGTATCACAGTATCACGGTATGTTTGGGATTGGAAGGGACCTCAAAAGATCATCCAGTGCAAACCCCCCATGGAGCAGGAACACCCAGGTGAGGTCACACAGGAACATGTCCAGGCGGGTTTTGAATGTCTGCAGAGAAGGAGACTCCACAACCCCCTGGGCAGCCTGTTCCAGTGTCTGTCACCCTTACTGAGAAGAAGTTTCTTCTCAAATTTAAGTGGAACCTCTTGTGTTCCAGCTTGATCCCATTACCCCTTGTCCTATCATTGTTTGCCACCGAGAAGAGCCTGGCTCCATCCTCATGGCACTCACCCTTTAGATATTTATAAACATTAATAAGGTCACCCCTCAGTCTCCTCTTGTCCAGCTCCAGAGCCCCAGCTCCCTCAGCCTTTCCTCACACGGGAGATGCTCCACTCCCTCCAGCATCTTGGTGGCTGCGCTGGACTCTCTCCAGCAGTTCCCTGTCCTGCTGGAACTGAGGGGCCACCACTGGACACAATATTCCAGGTGTGGTCTCCCCAGGGCAGAGCAGAGGGGCAGGAGAACCTCTCTGACCTACTGACCACCCCCTTCTAACCCACCCCAGGTCCCATTGGCTTCCTGGCCACAAGGGCCCAGTGCTGGCTCATGGTCACCCTGCTGTCCCCAGGACCCCCAGCTCCCTTTCCCTACACTGCTCTCTAATATGTAATCTCCCAACCTATACTGGAACCTGGGGTTGTTCCTGCCCAGACGCAGGACTCTGCACTTGCCCTTGTTAAATTCCATCAGGTTATTCCCGCCCAGCTCTCCATCCTGTCCAGGTCTCTGATGGCAGCACAGCTTCCAGTGTCACCACTGCTCCAGCTTGGTGTCACCAGCAAACTTGCTGACAGTCCCTCTATTCCCTCGTCCAAATCGTTAATGAATATATTGAATAATACTGGCCCCAGCACTGACCCCTGAGGCTCTGCACTGGATACTGGCCTCAACTGGACTCTGCCCCATTGACACCACTCTCTGGCTTCTCTCCCTAAGCCAGTTTGCAACCCACCTCACTACTCTATTGTCTAGACCACACCTCCTCAGCTGAGCTGTGAGGATGCTGTGGGAGACTGTGTCAAAGGCTTTACTGAAGTCAAGGTGACCACATCCACCGCTCTGCCATCATCCATCCACCTTGTTACATTCTCATAAAAGGCTATGAGGTTGGTCAAGCATGACCTACCCTTGGTAAAGCCATGCTGACTGCCCCTAATGACCCTCTTATCCTTGATCTGCCTTGAGATGGCACCAAGGACAAGCTGTTCCATTACTTTCCCAGGGACAGAGGTAAGGCTGACCGGTCTATAATTACCTGGGTCCTCCTTCTGCCCTTTTTGAAGACTGGAGTGACATTTGCTTTCCTCCAATCCTCGGGCACCTCTCCCGTTTCCCAAGACTTGGCCAAGATGATGGAGAGCGGTCCAGCAATGACTTCAGCCAGCTCCCTCAGCACTCACAGATGCATCCCATCTGGACCCATGGATTTATGGTGTCCAGACTATTTAATTGCTCCCTAACCCAGTCCTCATCGACTAAAGCAAACTCCTCCATTGACCTGGCTTCATCCGGGGTCTCAGGGGTACAGGCTCCCCAGGACAGCCTCCGGCAGAGTAGACAGAGACAAAGAAGGCATTCAGTAATTCTGCCTTCTCGGTATCTTCTGCCACCAGGGCACCCACCCCATTCATCAGTGGGCCTACATTGCCTCTGGTATTAGTTTTATCTGCTATGTATTTGAAAAAGTTCTTTTTGCTGTCCTTGACCCCTCTCGCCAGCTGTAATTCTAAGGAGGCCTTGGCTATCCTAGCTGCCTTCCTACATCCTCTAACAGCAGCCTTATATTCCTCCCAAGTGGCCAGCCCCTGCTTCCATGACCTGGAAACTCTCCTCTTCTGCTTGAGCATACCCAACAGATCCCTATTCAACCACGCAGGCCTCCTGGCTCCCTTCCTTGACTTCCTACGTGTGGGGATGCTCTGATCCTGAGCGTGGAAGAAGCAATCTCTGAATGCCACCAGATGCTTTATTATATCTTTTCCTGCATAAATACAAAAAGGCAGCAGCTTAATGAGGTGAGCGCCTGTTCCAGCCCGGCCTCACGACAGGGTCTGGGCAGGGCCAGGTGCTGATGCTGAGCGGCCAAACCCGACATCCTCATGGTGCTGTGTGTGCAGAACCACAGTGAGGAAGGAACTGCTCTGCCCCGCTCACACCTCCCGGAGCTTCAGTTCATTTTCTTGCGCTTCCGCTGGCTCACTGACGCCTTCTGCACCGGCAAGGGGAGAGCGAGCGTGCCCAGCTTGTGGTTCTGATCGTCCCCCAGTCCCGGCAGCCCCTTCGCCTTGGAGATCTTCAGCCGCATGGCCTTTGCGATGTCCATCATCCTGGAACACAGCAGAGAGCACCGTGTCAGTGGGGCGCACCGATCCCCGTACCGCGACACCACACGAAATATCAGCAGCCTCTTCCCCCGGGGAGGAGCTGGAGCAGCAGCAAGCAGGACATGTTCCCTGCAGCTCTGGGGCACCACGGAGACAGAAGCTGCAAGCAGCCAAAGACTACGAGGTGGAGCCTTCCCGGGAGGCTGGAATGCCCTGAGCTGTCACCACCACCCTGGAGAGCATTACAAACCCTCTGCCTTGCACAATGCCCAGCTGAGAACAAATAATGCTCCTCTCCGCTGCCCTACGAAGAGAACAGGCACAATTTCAGTTCAGCGGCTCCTGCATCCCAGTACACTCATCTCCCACACGTGGTACGGTGAACTGCACGCCGTACAGCAGGAACATCTCCTTTTAGCCACTGAAATTCTGCATCTTCAGCTGTAAGAAGAGAGGTCTGGCTCAGATGAGCAGTGTGAAGAGCTCAGGCAAGAAGGTACAACCCAGAACACACGTGAGGGTTTGTCAGAGTGAGCAAAGTGCAGGGGGAAGCCCACGGGAAAACAGGTGTCCTGGGAACACACAAGTCCGAGGATCCTCCCAGCTGACTTCATTATCGTTGGAATACAAGCAGGGTCAGTCGGGAAGGGCTCTCCAGCCAAACCTCCCGCTCCGGGCAAGGACCGTCCCATCGGGTGTGTGTCTCCCTGTTTTTTACAGGTCCCAGACTCCTCCACCCTTTTCCCAACAGCATCTGCACTGTGTTCCCAGCTCCAATATAGTCATTAACAACAAAACCTGGGCATCAATTGCAAAAACCTTAAAAAGTTTATATCCCCTCCAAAAAAAAAAAAAAAGGAATGGAAGCCAACAGCAAACACTGCTGTTAAACCCACTTCTACCCACCAAAGGATAAAGAGCATGACTGGGGCAAAACCACAAGTAATTGCATCAAGGCTGACTAGGGAGCTTGCAAAACCAAGAGGTGACCAGGGGCCATGATAACTCCTGTCACTGATAGAACCCCCTGGACAGTCCACAGGGATTTCCACAGCGGCAGTGGGGTTTGTATCCCCACACAGCTCCACATGAGCTCTGAGCATTCCTGAGAGGGACCAACAAGACTGAACTGGGAAGCACATGCCCCTGGTGTCACCATCACCTGCACAGCAGCCCAGATGAGCAGTTCAGCTCAGTTCGGATTGACTGTGCAGGGCCAGAGGGACAGGGTGAGCGGTTCCGATCAGTTCCAGATGGACTGTGCAGGGCCAGAGGCACAGGGTGAGCGGTTCCGATCAGTTCCAGATGGAATCCGTGCAGGGCCAGAGGCACAGGGTGAGCGGTTCCGATCAGTTCCAGATGGAATCTGTGCAGGGCCAGAGGCACAGGGTGAGCGGTTCCGATCAGTTCCAGATGGACTGTGCAGGGCCACAGGGACAGGGTGAGCCGTTCCGATCAGTTCCAGATGGACTGTGCAGGGCCACAGGGACAGGGTGAGCCGTTCCGATCAGTTCCAGATGGACTGTGCAGGCCCAGAGGCACAGGGTGAGCGGTTCCGATCAGTTCCAGATGGACTGTGCAGGCCCAGAGGCACAGGGTGAGCGGTTCAGCTCAGCTCAGAAGGACGCACAGGCAGAGCAGCGGCTCCGGCTGACACCTGCTGGGAGGCGCGGGGCTTGCAGCTGGCAGCAGATCCATCTCACACATGTGCTCTTCCATGGAAGATCAACAGTCTAGGGGGCAACTGCCACGGAAGCCAAAGCAGGAGTTGTTTGACCTGACGCTTCCTCTGCAAGCTGTTTTCTTCTACCTGTTCACTTTCGCTAACACTGATTTGGCAAACCCTTGTTTCAAACGCCACAGCCAGCAGTTCTGCCCACAGCCTCTCCTTGTGATGCTCTGCAGGAACGTCCCCAAGTCTGTCAGTATTTCAGACACAAAACCAGTCTCAGCGCTGAGCCCAGAGTGGGTACATTTCAGGGGCGTGGGATTCCTCCACGTAAACACCGACATGTGCACAGTGTGACTGTGAGGAAAAAAATCCCCCATTTCTCGTTTTCCTGCAGTTACACCCCAGCTGGTACCCAATGGGGACCAGAGCTCTGCAGCAAGAAGGGGCACAGAGGACGTGGTTTGTCAGGCCAGAAGCAGAGCTGGGGGCAGGGGATGGGTTCTGTCCTGGAACCTGCCCCAGCTGGACATTTTGGAGCTGCCAGCCTCAGTTCCTTTGCCTGCAGAACAGCTGAAGAGCGTCTTCATGCACCTGAGGACATCTTTGCAACAAGCACCCTTGCAAAGTTTGAGACACATAACCACCCTCCTTTGAGCACCAGGGCTTAGAAAAAGCCTCTGAGAAGCTGGCGCCAGAGAAACTCCAGAGCTCTCGCCAGGGCTGTCGGAGGATCGCAGCACAAATGGGCAGGCACGAACAAACACAAGGACTCACCTGCTTTCTTGGAGCTTCAGGTCATTCTGCAGGACGGTGAGGTCCGTTTGGAAGTTGTTGATGTGCAGAGCCAGTGCAATGACATACGCTGTGATTTTAGCCTTCATTGACGCAGAGACTAAATTCTGGACACTGCGTAGCAAGAGGGAGAACACGTGAGATGTGGAGCGTCAGCAAACCCAAAACACAACCCCCATGAGGTACAGACAGAGCTGGAGCCCCAGTTAGACACTACTGGCTCCTCCTAGACACCAAGGAAGAGCTTGAAGCAGCGCAGATCAGAGGGGCCCAAGGGGCTTGTCCTCACAGCCCATTTCTGTCCGCCCTGTTTCTGTTCAGAAGTGCAAGCCCAATCTGGGCTTGCGGTTCACTGTGCAGCCCTGACAAAGTCACCAGCTAACGGCACTTTGGTCTCTTTGGCAGGCTGGTCTCTCGGAAAAGAAAAGCAAGGGGAAGCTGTGCAGAGGGCATTCGTTGTAACTACTAACGGCAGCTCAGACACACAATCCACACAGCGCAGATCCCTGGCTGGCAATCCTCTGGGGCCTGGCTGCTCTCACCTGTTTGAGCCTTCAGACAAAAAATGGCCCATTTGAAATCAAATTCTCTGCTCCTAAATCAAATTGTCCGCTCCTGTAAGATCAACTGCAGCAGCGCAGCTGTGCGACGGCTGAGTGTCGGCTTTACATCCCTTCTTGGCAGAGGCTGCTGGCTGCCCCTGCATGAGGACGGCACTGTGGCAGGAGCATGGATACTCTTCACTCTTCCCTGTATTTTAGTACTTCCAGTCAACAGGATTGCTGAAAACATTTATCCACGTTTATAACTGCTTACTTCTCAGTGGCATCCTTCATGCAGTTTTGGCTCTCTAGGTTTCAATGGCCAGGTTCATGTAAAAGTACCCCTGTTATGATAACTGAACTATGCAAGCATTAAAAAAGCACCGCTGTTTAGCCACTGCACTGCCCGTCCTGACCCACCCCGGGACGGTGAAGAGCTGACACATCCGCCTGCCAGCTCCTGGTTCCCCGTGGAAACACACGTGCAGAGAGCTGCCCGTTCAGCTGCGCAGCGGGAGCCGTCTGCACAGCAAGCGCTCGTTTTGCCATCCTGCGCCCAGAAACAGCCAGATGGATGGATGGGCACCCCCTGGGTCAGACTAGCTAAGACTGCAGGTGCAGACTGGCTTTTGCACACATGAACCTGCTTCCCCCAGCCACACCTTACACCTACACTGTCTGAAAAGGATCACCAGCCACAACCCGATGCCTGCCATGTCATGGGTATGAAGGAGAAGCTACTGCTATCTGCCACTCTGGTAGCTTTCCTGATAATCACATAATCATAGAATGTCCTGAGCTGGAGGGACCCAAAGGACCATGGAGTCCAACTGCTGTCCCTGCACAGGACACCCCACAGGTCACCTCATGTGTCTGGGGACGTTGTCCAGTCTCTTCTTGAACACTGTCAGGTTGGGCCGGGACACCTCCCTGGGGAGCCTGTTCAGTGCCCAGCACCTCTGGGGGAAGAACCTTTTCTGAATGTCCCACTGCCCCTCCTGGCACATCTTCTGCCGTTCCCTGGGCTCTGTCACTGGTCACCAGAGCAAAGAGACTGGTGCCTGCCCTTCCTCCACCACCATCACTGATGGGCCCCAGCTCCTTCAAAGGCTTCTTCCCAGGGAATCTTGCTAAGTATTTATCCGAGCAGCCTGAAGTCTCTTCTCCTCATATCCAGTCTTAAGGTCTTGCTGGCAGCTTTCCTCCCATTAGCAAAGATTTTAAACCTGACTGCTCCGTGCTCACTGTGGCCAAGGCAGCCACCAGTTGCCACTTCTCCCACGAGAGCCTCTCTGTTAGTGAGAACCAAATCTAGGAAGGCACCTCCCTTAGCACCTGCACCAAGAAGTTATCATCCAGATGGTTTAGGAACTTTCTGGACCTGCTGGTGCCAGCTGTGTGATATTCCCAGTTGACATCTGGCAAGTTGAAGACCCCATAAGGACAAGGGCAAATGATTTGGAGGCTTCACTTAGTTCCTTAAAGAATAACTCAGTGTTGTCCTCCTGGCTGGGTGGCCTGTGGCAGACTCCCATGATGACATCCGCTTTATCTGTCTGACCCTTAATCCTTATGCAGAGGTTCTCAGCTTTGCCACCGTCACTGCCAGCTCCAGTCCCCCCGCTACACACAGTGCCCCCCCCGCCCCTCCTACCCATACCGTGCCCACGGCCCGTCGAGCTGAGCTCTGCTGCATCTGCCCCCAGAAGGTCAAAGCAAACACAGCTCCTTACCTGCCATTGTTGTAGGTCAGCGAAGTGAAATTCTTCATGAGCTTCTTGCTAATAATGTGGGGGCATTCGGGACCCATTGGATCTAGGACAGAAAGGGGTTTTGCAGAGGAATGAGGAGCACGTACTCTTCCTCATACCGCCCATATCCAGCCACCACCACAGCACATTTACTACGACAACATTTATCACCTCTTCCCAGAACACAGAGAATCTAAAAGGAATCCGGTCACTTGATTTCCAGTCCCCTCATTTTTCAGGTCTCAGAGACTCCTAGCAGCCTTTATTTTCTTTACAAATAACATCTCCCACTTCAATAGTATGTAATCTAAAATGCATGCATGTGCACCTATGCACATATTTCTTTTGGTGGATTCCAGCCTCTTAATAGATGCTCCTGACACAAAATATTATTAGAACTGAAACCACAGTAACAAATTCCTACTAGCACCAGGACTAGTCATTTCCACATCCTCCTTGACTAAGTCCTACAGGGTGACGCTGGTGTCTCCAGCAATGCAGGGCGATATTTACAGCCGGGTTTGCTGTTTCCTCCTCCACCACCCCCCCGCCCTTCAAAATGCCAACAATGACATTTTCAGGAGACTCAGATACACAAGTCCTATGGAAGATGGCAAGTCTTGAAAATCTCAACCAAAACATTTTGTGCAGTGCTTTCAAAAACAGCAGTTCCTGCCATTTAAAAAGCAGGAATTTCCGAATACAGCAGAAATATGATCACTGTGATCTGCACACTGAGCTAATAAGCAAAGGATGATGCAGATGTTCTCAAAAGCAGAGATACAAGGGATGTATTGTGTACTGTGCGTGCCTCTTGCACCTGCAATATGGAGGCTGGATGCAGGACAGAGCTGACAGTTTCCAGCCTCTTGTCTTAGGACTAAGGTGTAACAATACAAAACACATTTATAAGTACAGAGCTATCAATAAACTATAAAGAATCCCAAACTTTCCAATCTAAGCTACCTGGTGTCCTACCCAGAGGATCTCACGGGGCCATCCTGCTGCATGGCAGTTACGAAGGGACTGAAAAGGATTAGACATACACGCCCCAGCAGATGCAGGTCAAACCTCAACAATGTGAACATCCTCAACCTCAGCATGAAACAGGCCGAGAGCAACCGCTGCAGCTCGCTGTTCAATCACACAGCTCATTCTGGGCAGCGGGGTACGGCAGTAATTACAAACCAGGCAGGTAGCTTAAAACCGAAGGAGTAAAAACTCTTACTCTTCTTCTTGATCACTTTCAGGTGGCTGAACTTAATAAGGGTGTCCAGGAACCAAAGGCATCGGGCTTTGCGATCTCTGCTCTCCTCATTGGCAGGCAGGAACTTCAGCTCCTCTAAAACAAAGGAGCAATGGCTGAAGGAGAGAGAGGGGAGAATGAGCCTCAAAGAACCAGGAGCCAGTTTACATTGTCAGGAGGACAAACCTGTAACTTCACTGCTCAGCTGTTTGAGAGGAGTTCCGTGCACACCTGCGAAGGATGAGCACGCTTTCCTGTCAGTGCCCACCGTGTTCAGCCAGCCTGCCTGCAGCCACTAAGAAGGTCCCTGCGCCGCAGGAACTGCCGGCTCTCCATGTGGCACACAGACACGCTTCTGCTTTGGCACAAAGGGCACAGCAGTGAGGTGCTGTCTGCGCTTTCCCGCTCATTTCAGCCCCTCAGCACAATGGCTTAATAGCTCTAAGTGTGCATCCACATCAGCCGCCGAGCCACGGCAACCCCCAGCAAGACAGATCACATCACACTCAGCACAGTTCTGTGGCCCATCTGCCAGACCTGCCTTCAGACCCCGCTCTGGATTTCTCCACTGTCCTCCTCCGCAGTCAATTCCCCAAAGGGCAGCCACACTGCTGTGCACACAACTTCCTCACCTGTAAAACTATACCCTGCATTCCCCACAATGGGTGTTGCTCAGCTGTGCCTGGATCAAACATCCTCCCCCTGCACCCAGAAGATGTGCCTGGGTACAGTGAACTGCCCTAGGGAAAACTAGAGCTTATTGGGGCCCGCCTCAATCATTGCAAGGCTATTTGCAGCAGTATTACCTTTTATCTTCTGTCTTCTTAGTGATTTCTTCCTGAGTGATGTTAACAAAGACTGCTGCTGGAACCTCCAATGCTTTATACTCTGCAGGGGACAGAACTGAAGGGATTTTAAAGAAAACAACAAGTGTGCCTTTGTTCTCCCTTCTGGTCTGAACAACCTGCAGTGAGATAAGCTCTATCTGCTCTTGCTCTAGCAGGGAAGGAGGGAATGAAATTACAAATAGGAGGATGCAATGACAGGACATGGAAGCTGGCCAATAAAAAATGTCTCTGAAGAGACCACAAGTCATTTCTCCTGCACGTCTGACCTCACTACTATTGCTGGTCGAACTGCTGCCAACAGGGAGGCACAGCATCCGTCTCTCTGTAGGGAAGAGGCAGGACACAGCACCTGCAGGCCCACAAACCTCCCCACAGTAGATCTCTGCTCTCAGCTGTGAGAGAAGGCTTGGCTCATTCACCCCCGGCAGCACCCACTCCCATGTGCCAGACCACTGCCACTGAGGCTTACACGCGTGGGAAACCACTCTGCCACAGAAAAGGATACTGTCCTCAAACTTGTAAACGTTTTCTGGTTTGTCAGCATCTTCATTACACGGTGGGAGGAAGATGGAGATGTTCTGTTCATCATCTTGGGCCACATCCTGGATCAAAGCTTTGGACAGAAAGCAGAAAAAAAAAAAAAAAAAAAAGAGTATTTGGACCATGCAAACAAAACCAGAGAACATGACCCCAACGTAAACCCTTCCTTTAAACACAAGTCTCCTCAATAGTGGTTCTTGGGTCAATGCTGGTTTAGTCACAGCTGGAGTTTCAAATGTTTAAAACTCCATTTCAGTTTATCTCACTTAGGACAGCCGTGAGGAAAAGTCTACAGCTCTTCCCAGTTTTCCTTTGTTACAGCCACATGTAGCTGTTGATGGTACACAAAGCATTCCAGGACGCACAGAAAGGCTGAGAGCTTCTCATATGCCCGCTATGTACTCAGCATGCTGGTTTTAGACTGGTGTCATCACTTCTATCAAGAACTTTCTGCTCCTCAAAATTCAGAAAAGCCACTGAGCGCAGAGAAAAATCTAGGAAAGAAGAGCAGCGAGAGAAACTGGCTGCTGCACCTCCTGCCTGCAGGGTGGGCACAGTGTGGTTTTAGCACACCGGGTTCTGTTGGGCGTCCATTTGGTACAGCAACTCTGAGAGCACAGGTCAATATCCAACATGGAACACAAGGGATGAGAGGTGATGGGTTCTGTAATCAACAGATGTGTCTCTTGTTCGTACCAATGAATGGCAGAATCCCAGACATGCCGGTGGAAAGGAGCTTGGGTCCCCTGTCCAACCTCCTGCTCAGAGCAGCACAGTCTACACCAGCAGACCAGGGCAGCCCTGGCTTTGTCCTGCCAGGCCTTGGAAACCACGGCTGGTGACTCCACACCTCTGTGTGACCTGTCCCAGGGCTGCACCACTCTCCAAGGCAAGAAGGTTCCCCCAGCCTCCCACCTGGACCTCCCAAGGTCCCAGGACCACTGCCAGTTGAGCTGCTGACCGTTGTTGGCACTGCTGAGCAGGGTTTGGCTCTGACTGCCCTTCAGGTAGCTGGGGCTGCTGTTAGATCCCCCATGGCCTCCTCTTTGCCCGAGGAACCAAGCCCGGGGCTGTCTGCCTCTCCATGTTAGCCGTGTGCTCCAGGCATCGCCCACCCTTTTGCCCTGCCATGACTCCTCCATCATTTCTCATTCTTGGTCAGGGCAGGGCGCAGGAGGGTGGCACACAATGGACAATCTAATTCAGCACAGCCAGAGCAGCGCTGGGATGACACCTGAGGGGGCTGTGACCTGGCTCAGGGCACTGACCATTTTCCAGACATGCCACTGTGAAGCCAGGACACAGTTCACCCTGATGAACATTCAGCATCCCAGTTCAGACCAGGTGCATGTACAGCCTTTATCCCAGTAAACCCATCTCCAGGGACTCCCAGAAGGGCTCCCAACAATGGACAGGGATGGACACTGATGTCACAGCGACCTCCTGTCATTCAGCCAACTCCCACACTGTCTCACAGAATCAGAGAAAGCAGCTCCTTTTCCACCAGAAAGATCTGGAAGTTCTTCCACGTGTGCCTGTCTCAGCTGCTAGTCCAGCTGCTTCCTTGGTCACTCCAAGAAAACTCCTTTCTTCTTCCCACCCCACCACATTTGACAAGGAACAGACAGAAAAAGGCACTTCTGGTTGCCTTCATTAACACCCCAGACAATATTCTTACCTGTTACTCCCTTTGCCTCTATAACATTTGCTGCTGCTTTTGTCACAGCCGTATTCACAACGTCATTGCCCACTGCATTCATTCGCCGAGAGTTCAGTGCTCGCTTCTGCTTGCTGGTACCAAAGGCCTCGATGCACAAATCCATCTGTGCAAGGGAGACGCAAATTGAAACACACTGCTAAACTGAAGACACTTTGCAACTAAGAGGAGAACTCAGCTAACCGCTTGTTTCAGCTCCACATTCACTAAGAAAACTTAAAACTTTTCACCACGCACAACCATACAACAAACACTGATCTGCAAGGGGACAGGAAGTTACCAGGACGGTAATCAAGTCTAAAATAATTATGAATGGACTGCCAAGTTAGGCACTAACAATGCGCTGTTCTCACAAGGAACAGAGAGCACTGAACCTGCACAGGTTTACTCCGCAGTAAAGCAAACATCACAGTCTCAGACAAGTATCATCTGCCACTGTTAGCTGGGTGACGACAGCAGAATATGATGTGGGGTTTCAGCTTTACCTTCTCCCTGTAGGATTTATTCTGATAATCCTTTGTGTCATCAGGCATTACGTTACCTATAAAAGAACAGAGGTTATTATGCTTGGCTCGCAGCAGCCCAGAAAGCACACTGATTCGGTACCCCTTTAGCTCTAATCCATTACTGAAAGTCTTGGCACGACACCTCAAGATCTCCTCTGTATGAGTTTGTCAACTAAAGAACATTGAACAAGAGATTATGTACCTAGAACAAAAAAAGCAAAGGATTGCAGCAATACCCAGGTCCTGCTGCACAGGGGAAGAATGAGCTCCCAAAACACCATATTCCTTGGGTTCAGTAATAAAACGCAATTCTGCTGGAGAAAAGCTGTTCTATTTTCAGTGATCCAGTCCCTTGACCTGACAGCTTCCAGGGCTCTCTCAGCAAAGCACACCTAGACAAGGCTGCACTTACTCTGAACAGTGACAGTTTTGTTACTGAGTCCAGCACTTCCGCCCTCCCACCCCGAACACTCTCTGCTTCACCTCCACCCAACATTTCACCAAAATTTCAGGTGTGATATTGCTTCCTTCTCTCTCTGTTTTTCACATCATGCAGTGCCTTATAAGAAAAAATGTAACGTATCCTCCTTCCTCTGAGCTGAGGGAAGAAGGCAGAAATGAGGAAGAAAGAGCAGCCAAGGAGACCGGAGAGCACTGTCGTCAGGAACCAGGCAGCTGATAGCTGAGGGCATGGACAGGTCCAGCACACTGCAGCCTGGCACTGGGGTTAAACACAGGACCCTCCTACCTGACAGCAAGGGCTGCATGTTGAATATTTCAGCATTATAGACATCCATCTGCCCAGAGTCCTTGTCTAACACACCCACAAAATACCTGGGAAGAACAGGGACAGGTGATTAGCAAGAAGCAGTCCAGTGATGCTTTAAAATACATGATACAGAGCCATGTGTACTTCCCATCCCTGCCACTTCGTCTGCCTTGCAAATACAAGTTTTCCAAGCACATCTGGGATGGCAAAATAAAACAAGTTACCTCCAAAGGCACACACATATACATGCATATATGTGTGTATACATAAAGACTTCTTGCTCAAAGTAAATATATATGTCTGAAGACAACTAAATTAGCTCCAAAATGCACAGACAACGTCCAGGTGACAGAGCGCTACCTGCAATGCTTGTGTCTTTTTTGATGTGTCCGGATCTTCTCAGTGCTTCTATGCACCCTCCTGTGTTTTTAACACTTCGGTTCCCTGTGGCCAGTTCTCTGCTTAGTACAAGTCACTTTAAGCCCTCAGAGCTTCTCAGAAATGTGACTCCATTGTCTCTAAAATAGGATAATTGCTCTAAGGTAAATTCTTTTCAATCCCACATTTCAGAGGGGAAGCCCAAATGGTTTGTGCTGCTCCTCACTGTGTCTGCTGAGCCCCCGCGCCTGAGGCTGATCAGTGCATCAACTGCACCCGTTTCTATCCGCCAGAAGAGTTCATTCCTTGTGATCCCTCCTGACCGGTGCCTGAACTTGCTCTGTCCATGATGTATAATCCTAAAACTCAGGACACACTTTCTGAAGACAAAACCCACTTGCACAACAGACTAACAGCTGCAGCAGGACAGACACTCACTATTCAGCTGTTCTCAGAGGAGCTGCCTGAGCACAGTGAGAATCACAGAATCATTTGGGTTGGAAAAGCCGCTCAAGATCATCAAGTCCACCTGTTCCCCTACCCCTGTCCCTGCCCCCTGTCCTGAGAGCCTCATGTCCATCTGTCCAGCCCTCCAGGGCTGGTGACTCCAGCACTGCCCTGGGCAGCCTGTTCAATGCCCCACAGCCCTTTGGGGAAGAAATTGTTCCCAGATCCAACCTCAACCTCCCCTGGCGCAACTTGAGGCCGTTTCCTCTGCTCCTGGCGCTTGTTCCTGGGGAGCAGAGCCCGACCCCCCTGGCTCCAAGCTCCTTTCAGGCAGTTCAGAGATCAGAAGGTCTCCCCTCAGCTCCTGTTCTCCAGCTGAACCCCCCAGGTCCCTCAGCCGCTCCATCACACTTGTGCTCCAGCCCCTCACCAGCTCCGTTCCCTTCTCTCCACTCGCTCCAGCACCTCAAGCCCTTTCTTGGTGTGAGGGGCCCAGAACTGCCCCAGGATTGGCGGTTTGTCCTCCCCAGGTCCCAGCACAGGGACGGTCACTGCCCTGGGCCTGCTGGCCACCCCAGTGCTGGTCCCAGCCAGGATCCTGTGGCCTGTTGGCCACCTGGGCACACGCTGGCTCACGTTCAACTGCTGTTAATCAAGCAGAATACTGGCATCCACATTATGTGCGTTTCAGTGCTGTGTACACTGCTACGAGCAGTGAAAAGCATCAAAGGAGAAAATAAACACCTTTGGTTGTAACAATGCAAGAATATTTCACATTGGTTCCCCACCTATTTGGTGGTTTTCCTATTAGAGGAGAAAGCTTTCAGATACAGAATATTTCTTAGTAGGCCAGTGGGATCTGCCCCAGCGCTACAAAGATCACGTTCTTAAATCAGGGCAAGTGAAGGCTGGTGAGCTCACCAACCCTTCCTTTTAAAGCATGCAGCACAGACAGATTACAAATTTACAGAGTGTCATGCTGTGGCCCTGAAGCTAAATTGTGATTAATGGCTCAGCGGTTTCCTGGGCAGCAGAAGACAAACTTGGAGATTTCCTAATCTTAATTTCTTAGTTTCTTAATAACAAAGCTGCTATTCCTATGTTTCAGCTACATCAAATCATCACCTTGGCCTTTCCTTCACAAGACTTTTTCAAATACACTCTATTTGTCTGTAACATCAATGTCCAAAGGGATGTAACGCTCACAAACAGTGGAGCTGGAGTGTCCTGTCAAAATGCTCTTGATTCAAACCAGAGTCTCAGTGGGAACTTCTGAGACAGCTTTAGGAAGGACTTCCAGGAACTCCGTGTGATATCTGAGCAGTTCCTCCGCTTCCACCTCCACATTCTTGCCCCATTTTGCCAGCAAGCCATACCTGCACAGGGAGTTATATTTCTTAACTACGCTGTCGAAGTTATTGCCCACGTAAGAAAGCCTTTCACTTTCCGATACCTGAAAAACAAAGAAAAATTACTTCAATACAAGGCTGTGAAAAACCTTCTCTTCATCTGCTTTTTTCCCTGGTGCTACAAAGCTCTATATTCCCAGGCATCGGACACTAAACACAGCCAAACCTCACTTTGCTCATTTTTTTGTACATTGTGCATTAGGTCAAAATCTTTAATAGACAGACAATGTTTCTTGAAGTTGAAACTACCCATCATATTTAATTCTACCTCAGATTTACTGGGCCAGAAGATGAGGGACTGTTGCAAAGCAATCATGGGAATCATAATTCAGAGTTCCTCAGTGTAACAAACTTGAGCTTCACCACAGTAAAAATGCCTCACTGAGCTGACCACCGCACTACGATCCAGAAGCAACAGTTTGTGAAGAAGCTGGGTTTACTCGCAGTCACTAGTGCAGAGATCCAGCCCCTCCACCACTCAACTCAAGATACTATTTCAAATGGTTTAGGGCCCGTAACACAGCTGCTCAAAGCTTTTCTGAGCTTCCAGCCAGGACAGACCTTACAGATTTCAGCCTGGGCAAAAGGACATTGGACAGACAACACCACAGGTAAAGGAACCTGGTTTAAAATGTAATTTTAAATGATCCATTTAAAGCTCTAGTACTGTCAAGTGACTGCAATTCACTGACTCAAAAAAAACACAAAGAGCCCTACCAAGAATGTCTCAACCACCTAAATGCATTTCAAAATGTTTGTGTCTCTACTATGCTGTGCCGAACTTCCCCTGAGGATTTTAGCTAAAAAGCCATTTATTCATTAAGTGAATTGTGCACATAAGCAGCTGTAAAACTTAACAATGGCAGCAGAAAGCACCTTCTGACTTTAAGCTTGGTTCTCTATCAAAAGAAACAGAAATCTCCTTATAATATAAATTAACAACAACAAAAAAATCCCTTCAGCAAATATTTCAGTGTGTTCACTGTGTAAACATAACATGTCAGATTTTGTGACCAAATGGGCCTGACTAGTTGTTAAGTAACAGCTTTTAATTTTCATTATTTCTCTTTAGGTTACTACAATACATCATCAACACACACAACTTCGGTAAACCATCCTTTGCCTGGGAATACACCATCATATATCATCCAAAATTTTTCAGATAAGCACATCTCCAGTTCTGACGGAAGAGTTACTCTCACATCACTCTCAAAATCTTTAATCCAAGTGCCCCATATTGCATTATCCAGGTTCATTTCTGCTCCCAGAGCCAGCCTGCGATGCACAGCCCGAGCAGAGACAGCCTGCCCACCCTGGGTGCGGCTCGAAGCGCTTCCCTGCTCTGCTGCCTCCCATCATTCACTTCTACCGTGGTGGAAACCCCTATGAGAATGAGAACTTCCTCTAAAATCCCAGAGATTTCATGAAATTTGGGAAACGGCTCTCTCCCTCACACAGACTGGGG
>CABFKC020000255.1:0-23366 GCA_901699155.2 Streptopelia turtur | reverse complement strand
GAATGGGCTTGCCTTTGCCTGAGGCAGGAGTAACCCAGACTGCCTTTCCTAACATGGTTTTTATGTGTACCACAGGGACTTTATCTCCTTCTACAGTCCGTAGAATTTCTGATTGGGCAGGCCCGGCTCGATTGGTTGATCCCCTGGTGTTGACCAACCAAGTGGCTTTTGCTAAATGTGAATCCCAGTTTTTAAAGGTTCCACCACCAAATGCCTTTAGTGTAGTTTTTAGCAAACCATTGTACCTTTCAATTTTCCCAGAGGCTGGTGCATGATATGGAATATGATATACCCACTCAATACCATGTTCTTTGGCCCAATTGTCTATAAGACTGTTTTTGAAATGAGTACCATTGTCTGATTCAATTCTTTCTGGCGTACCGTGTCGCCAAAGGACTTGCTTTTCAAGGCCCAAGATAGTATTTCGGGCTGTAGCATGAGGTACAGCATATGTTTCCAACCATCCAGTGGTTGCTTCCACCATTGTAAGTACATAACGCTTACCTTGACGTGTTTGTGGAAGTGTAATATAATCAATCTGCCAAGCTTCTCCATACTTATACTTTAACCATCGCCCCCATACCATACAGGCTTCAACCGTTTCGCTTGTTTGATTTCGGCGCAAGTCTCACATTCATGAATAACCTGTGCAATAGTGTCCATAGTTAAATCCACCCCTCGATCGCGAGCCCATTTATATGTTGCATCTCTACCTTGATGCCCTGAAGCATCATGGGCCCACCGAGCTAGGAAAAGTTCACCTTTATGTTGCCAGTCCAAGTCCACCTCAGCTACTTTAATCTTAGCAGCTTGATCCGCTTGTTGGTTGTTTAGATGTTCCTCGGTGGCTCGACTTTTAGGCACATGAGCATCTACATGCCGAACTTTCACAGGCAGGCTCTCTAGCCGAGCAGCAATGTCTTGCCACAGTGTGGCAGCCCAAATGGGTTTACCTCTGCGCTGCCAGCTGCTTTTCTTCCATTGCTGTAGCCACCCCCACAAGGCATTTGCTACCATCCATGAGTCAGTATAGAGATAAAGTATTGGCCACTTCTCTCGTTCCGCAATGTCCAAAGCCAGCTGGATGGCTTTCACTTCTGCAAACTGACTAGATTCACCTTGTCCTTCAGTGGCTTCTGTAACTTGTCGTGTGGGACTCCACACAGCAGCTTTCCACCTTTGATGTTTCCCTACAAGACGACAGGATCCATCTGTGAACAGTGAATACTGCTTATCAGTCTCTGAAAGAGTATTATACGGTGGTGCTTCTTCAGCACGTTTGACTTCCTCATCTGGAGACATCCCAAAGTCTTTACTTTCTGGCCAATCTGTAATCACTTCTAAGATCCCTGGGCGATTGGGACTTCCAATTCGAGCTCGTTGCGTGATCAATGCAATCCATTTACTCCACGTAACTTCGGTTGCATGATGTGGAGAGGGAACCGTCCCTTTGAACATCCAGCTCAGCACCGGCAGTCGAGGTGCCAGGAGGAGCTGTGCTTCAGTACCGATCACTTCTGAAGCAGCTCGAACTCCTTCGTATGCTGCTAGTATCTCTTTTTCAGTTGGAGTATAGTTGGCCTCAGATCCTTTGTATCCTCGACTCCAAAAACCTAAGGGTCGACCTCGGGTTTCTCCTGGTGCTTTCTGCCAGAGGCTCCAGGTAAGTCCATTATCTCTGGCTGCGGTGTAGAGCACATTTTTAACATCTAGTCCAGTCTGAACTGGTCCAAGGGCCACCGCATGAGTTATCTCACGCTTAATTTGTTCAAAGGCTTGTCGTTGTTCAGGGCCCCACTCAAATTGGTTCTTTTTTCGAGTCACTCAATAGAGAGGGCTCACAATCTGGCTGTAGTCAGGAATATGCATTCTCCAAAAACCTACAACGCCCAAGAAAGTCTGTGTCTCCTTTTTATTAGTAGGTGGAGACATTGCTGCAATTTTGTTGATCACATCCATTGGGATCTGACGACGGCCATCTTGCCATTTTATTCCAAAAACTGGATCTCTCGTGCAGGTCCCTTTGTTAGCAATCAGGACACATAACCACGGGCGTAGTTATATGCGGTGCTTTATTTCAGCGCTGGGAAACCAGGGGTTCGCACCCAAAGCTGGCTTCGCTGGTCAGTTTAAGTTACACAGTATTTATACAGTCCATTCACATACATATTCATATATTCATTAAGATACGTAACAGTTACTCAATATTGATTACAACATCGATTGCTACATCTTGGAACTATTTTGATCATGTGCAGTGTCCTCACTCTATACGTATTTAGGCTAAGATAAAAGCTAGGTTGTTAAGATAAGAGTGTACTCGAACATGGTATGCTTGAACATCCTCTCAGGGACAGTTTACAAAACTGATTCATCCTTTCAGGAACATTTTGTAAAACTGGTTCAGTTACTAACATTTCCCCCCTTTGAAAATGCTTTTCTATTCTTAGACAATGCATTTTCACCTCAATCAATTTCTTCGATTATTGATTGGTAATTCCCTTCAGGTGTGATAGTTCCAGTCATGCCTCTTCATAAGCTGGAGGGTTATCAAATATAGGATTAGCATAATTCCTACTCAGGATACTGAAAATGCGATTATTCCTAGCATTTGTTTGACTAATTATGCGCTTAATATCTACATACAACAAACAAAGAAGAACAATCACAATTGCAAGTACAACTACACTTTCTAGTAGTGAATGTACCCATCCTCCCAAATTTTAAATCGAATTTATTCAACAGAGCTCCTATCCAGCTCTGTTCTGCATCTTGTCTTTCCTTTTGCAGCTCCACTTGTGTTTGGATCAGCTCGGAAATGTCTTTCTCAACCTCTGAAGTTACGTCTGGAATATGGATGCAGCGGTGATCGATTCTGTCTTTCAAATATCCACAGACGCCATTTTCTTTTAATAACATTATGTCGAGTGCCATTCTATTCTGCAAGGTCATTTTAGTCGCAGCTTGTAATTGTATATTGAGATCCCGAGAACCTTTTTAGTTATTCTAGCCAATTGATCCATTTGCCCGATCAATTTATCAATCATTTCTCTATTCCTATAGGCTGCAATTGGTGCAAAGAAAGATTCTAGTGCCCAGCTAAATTTAACACTGCTTGATGGTTCATGCCACACATCATCCTCGTTTATTTCTCGTTTATGTCTGACCTGTAATAGTTCTTGCCTATTTTTCAAAGGTGACCTTTTCCAAATGGGACATAGTGTTGGCAACCCCAAAGTAATTTCTCTAATTGGTCCTCCCATTGGCAAATGTGTAGTCCAGGTCCCATCACTTAAGGCCCAAACTAAATGTCCCATACTGCCTATAACTCCTTTACGGTCAATTTTGTCTTTATCAATGCCAATTTTAAAGGCTTCCTGTGAGTCTAATTGTTTCCGACAAATGCAGCCTGTAATCACTGCTACTTTGACTGCGTGCGGCGGGGGAACAAGCTAAGCCAACTCTCCGAGAGTGATAACGCATTGTTCGCTTTATTGTTCTTAATGACACATATTTATAGAGCTTACAGTAATTATGCATACTTGTCACCTGCTGATTGGCTTAAGTCCAAAGATTACATTTGCCTTGACCCTCCTACCTGCGGCCTGAGTTTCGCGCCTTTTCAACTCCCCCCTCCCTGGAGTTGTTTACAAGTCATGTCAAGGTCACAGTGTCCTTGCTGTTCCCTCATGATCAGCAGTCTCTGCTGAGGCCTACTGAGGCATTGAGGCCTGGTTATGCTAAGCTCTTATAACATGTCAAACCATTAACTTATCAGAACACAACTCTTATTAGAACAAACATTAGAACACAACTCTTATTGGAACAAACTCTTATTAGAACAAACTCTGATCGTGCAATTGCTCCATGGATTCATGTCCTTTATGTTTAAGCCAGTCCCTAACAATTCCCCCTCTTTCTTTTTGTACGAGCAGAGTTTGTCCCAATGTTCGCTCAAACATTCTTTTAATACAAGATAAGGCACAACTTAGGCACAAAAGTCCAATAACTACAATAATCAGAATAAACAACAAACTTTGCAAGAGGCCTTTGATCCATCCTCCCAGTCCCAGCCACTTTGTGAGCTGATCAAGAAGGCCCTTGAGCCTGCAACGTCCCAGAGGGGCACGTGAATATTCCTGCTGCTGCTCAGAGAGCTATCGATTAAATAGGCCATAGGAACTGTTATTCAATGGTACCCCAATGAGACACGTAACGAAGGGTGCACTTGGCGTTGCCAAGCTTGCACAGAAGGTAGTGGTATTTGCGGCTCTCCCTATGGTTACCCAAACATTTTCCCGAGGATCAAACAATGATCTACTTACAAACCCGGTAACTATATAACAGTTTAACATCACAATCAAAAATTGACACATTTCAAGAAAATTCTGATATTAGTCGTTGATGACTATGCTATGCGGACCCTTCACCCCCGGATGTTCTCGGTGGTCGGCTGTCCAGAACTGCCTTAGTCCATCTAGCTGGAATCCACTGCGGGCCTGAGGATGTAAGCACACACATATAACCTTTGCCAATAAATTGTACTTCGGCAGGCCCTTCCCATTTCCCTGTTGACAAATCTCGATAATAAACCTTCATGCCTTGCGGTTTACTAGTGTTAAGGACCCCAGAGTGGCACTTCGCAGGCACTACCTCAGAGTCCCCAAATATACACAGGTAGTTCATTACAAACAAGGTCTTAGAAACTCTTTCCTGTATATCTTTAAGGTCACGAAATTTCTGCAAATACCTCTTTATGGTCTGATTAGACCTCTCTACAATAGCTTGACCCGTCGGAGAGTAAGGAATACCAGTGATATGTGAAACCCCCCACATTTGGCAGAATTTCCTCATTTTTTCACTGGTATATGCTGGACCATTGTCTGTCTTTAATTTTTGAGGCACTCCCATTACTGCAAAACAGCTCGTTAAGTGTCGGATTACATGTATTGCTTTCTCTCCAATCTGAGGAGCTGCCCATACAAAATGGCTATATGTATCTATAGTGACATGCAGGTACTTAAGTCGACCGAACTCCGGCACGTGGGTGACATCCATTTGCCAAAGCTCGCATGGGCCTAGGCCGCGAGGATTCACCCCAATGCCTAGACCTGGTCCATGACGACTACATTCAGGACATGCTCTCACGATCCCTTTTGCTTCGTCCATAGTGATATTAAACTGTTTTCTCAGTCCCTTAGCATTCTGGTGAAAGGCACTGTGGGCTTCTCGAGCCTTGACAAAGTCACTTATGGGTACGGTGAGTGTCACTAGTCAGTCTGCTCTCTGGTTTCCCTCACCCAGACCCTGAGACCACATGTGGCTCCTTATGTGGATGACTGCATACGGTTTCCGACGTTGTTGGAGGGCAGATTGAAGTTGACGAAAGAGCTCATACAAGTGAAGATTTTTGGAATCTTCAACTCTAGCATCTTCTATCCTGTATAGCACTCCAGCAATATATAATGAGTCTGTTACTACATTAAGACTCTGATCATGCCATCGGAGGACAGCCCAGATGACAGCAGCTAACTCCAGTGTTTGTAATGAGTCTCCTGGCACGGCCAACAAAATATGGTGGTGCCATACTCCATCCTCCATCCAGGTAACTGCTGCACGCTTTGATTTCTTTCCGGCGTCTGTGAAGGCTGTAACTGCATCCGGTAAGGGTGTCTCACTTCTTTTTGGTGGCATGATCCACTCATTTTGGCTAATCCATTGCAACACTGGTGACTTTACTGAGTCCACTGCGATCTCTTGTGCAGCAGAGAGCAGACTAATTTGTAAGTCCTCAGATTTTTGAATACACCATTCTAGCATGTCCTTTTTAATAGGTAATCTGATAATTCCTGGTTCAGCTCCTGTGATTTGTAAAATACGTGTCCTGCCTTTTCGAATCAGTTCCGCTAAATTTTCTAGTTTCTGCTGAATAGATTTCTGCGGTTGCAGTTTTGTGTATAGCCATTCTAGGACACGGACCCTCTCCCCCCTTTTCTTTTTGCATTGTGTCAATGCACCAATGAGCTGAGAAGGTCCATTGAGGATGGTTAAGTCCACTGGCAACTCAGGGTCTCGACGATCGACCCAACGCTGAGTGATTTGGTTAGCAATTTGCTGCAGAGTCAGCTGCTGTGCAGTTGATAAGTGCACGGGTCTAACTGGATCCACGCCATGGAGCAGAGGTCGAAGGATTTCGAGATTGTCATTCGAAATCCCCACCACTGGCCGTAGCCATTGTAAATCGCCCATAAGTTTTTGAGCGTCATGCAATGTCCGGATATCAGTTTTTATTTCCAATTTTTGTGGTCGAACCTGAGATTCAGAGATTCGCCACCCAAGATATGTCCACGGGGCTGACGACTGGATTTTCTCAGATGCAATGACTAGTCCTTCTTGTTGTAATGTTTGGGATAAAAACAGCTGTTGCTGATCTGTGAAAGGATCCCGTTGGGCTATTAAAATATCATCCATATAGTGGTAAATGACTGCTCCAGGCCAAGCAGATCGCACAGGGCGCAGAGCATTATCAACAAAAAGCTGGCAGAGCGTTGGACTGTTTTTCATTCCTTGCGGGAGAGCCACCCATTCAAATCGTTGTGCAGGTGCTTCTCTGTTTATGGATGGCAACGTGAATGCGAAACGCTGGGTATCATTTGGATGCAGGCTGATAGTGAAAAAACAGTCCTTGAGGTCCACAATTAAAAGATGCCAATGTTCTGGTAGCATGGCTGGGTTGGGTAGTCCGGGTTGCAATGCTCCCATGGCCTGCATCTGGGCATTTACAGCACGGAGATCATGCAGTAGGCGAAATTTCCCAGACTTTTTCCGGATAACAAATATGGGTGTGTTCCAGGGGCTAGTAGATAACTGGAGATGTCCCTGTGTTAGCTGTTCTTTTACGAGCTGATGTGCTGCTTCAAGGCTTTCCTTTTTCAACGGCCACTGCTCGACCCAAACTGGCTTATCTGTTAACCAACGAAGTGGGATCGGGAAAGCCCATGTTGCAGTGACCGCTGCTAAAAAGGTCGATCGGTGGTAAGAATGACACCTAATTGGTCTAGCACGTCACGACCAATCAGTCCGTTGACTCCCTGAGGCAAAGCCATCACTGTAATATAAGTAGACGCAGTCCTTCCCTCAATAACAACTCGAATGTGATCTTTACTGCGCAAAACCGAAGAATGACCGCCAACTCCTTCGACCCCCCTGGCCATAGGTAACAATGGCCAGTGACGAGGCCAGCGGTTGGTATCGATAATGGTGAGATCGGCCCCAGTGTCCAATAACACCTCCAAACTAATTTGTTCGCCTCCCACAGCCAGGGTGGCTGTAGCCACTGGTCGGCGATTCATAGCCATGGTCAGCAGAACAAGACCTCCTGTAGATCCAAACCCAGCTGTTCCTCTATCTGCAGCTGATAAGGCCTCCATGTCCTCAGTCAGGTGAGGGAGAGGAACTAGCTGGGCAATCTTGCTCCCCATTGGGATATGCACTGGTGGAAATAGTGTTTGAACAACAACAGATATTGTCCCTTTAAAGTCCGCATCAATTATCCCTGGTAGAACAAAAAGTCCCTTTATGCCACTGGATGAACGTCCGATTAGTAGTGCGCCTTGTGGTTTTCCATTAATTAATACTGGTTCCAGAGTGCACGTTTGGATCCTTTGTGGACGCTGATCTATTAGCGTTACATCTACTGCTGTTGCCAGGTCCAAGCCGAGGCTCCCTTTTGTGGCTGGGCGCAAGGTGCTGGCAGGAACGGGTTGGAGCTGGGAGCTGGTGCTTAGTGTTGCTGCGGAGTCGAGGACGTGGTCCCATCCAGCTGAACGGGAGCCGCCACTGTTGTCGTCGCGCGGCAGCTCGTCGCGCTCGCTTGCACGTTTCCTGACCGCCCGCAGGCTATGGTGTTATGATTGTTCATTCTGCAGTTCTCACACCAAACTTGTCGAACACGGCACTACTTACGGGTGTGCCCTTCTCGTCCGCAACGAAAGCATTTGTTCCCTCGGCGTAGGGGAGATCGGGGTTGCCTCTCAGTCTGGCGCAAGGGGGCTAGGGCTGCAAAGGCTTGCTGCTGGGCCTGTATCAGGTCTTTCCCTAGCTCCCTCACTGCCTCCACTAGCATCGCCTGCGGCCCCACTGGCACCCTACTCATGCGATCTAACATCTGCTCTATAGTTGCATCTCCTGGCAATGTTAATATTATGGCTTTTGTAGGTTGATTCGTGTTCTCTAGGACACACTGCCTCAGCAGTGCTGGTTTCATCCACTCCTGTACGTCTGCCTGTTCTATCGCTGCAGTTACGCGGTCAATGAATTGTGTGAATGACTCATCTCTACCTTGTTTTATAGCCATGTATGACGGTGATGGGGGGGAGGTCCTTACTGCGCCTATAGCTAACCGTGCTGTTCGCATGGCTTCCAGACAAATGTCCGGCCCTAATTGAAGTTGGGCGTCAATAGCAATGAACCTCCCCGTCCCAGTTAATTGTTCAGTGGTCACTCCATAAAGGGGATCATTTGGATTTCTAGGATGGTGTGCTGATATTTCACAATAGCGCTGCCAATGCGCTTGCCAGAGCAGTAATTGAGACTGGGTCATGATCATCCTCATGATGACCTTAATATCTTCCTGACATAGGAGGGTTCCACCCCAGATATAATTTAGTAATTGTTTTGTGGGTTCCCCATGCAACCCAGACTCATTCACTGTGCTGCGCAGCTGAGACAACAACTTCCAGCTCAACGGGCTATAAGAACCCTGAAGCGTGTCATCATCAGTTGTTTCAAAGCAAACAGGAAAAGCCTGGGCGCTAGTGAGGTCCCCAATCATATTATACTGTTCGTTTTCGGCCGCTTGTTTCATTATCTCCCTCCAATTAATCCGTTTTACTCTGGCCCGCCTGTGCGGCTCCGGCGGCTTCATTGTGGCACCTGTAGGCTCGCTTGCCTCTTCCCCTTCCGGTGGCGGAGGGGGGGAGGGTGCGCATGGCCGCGGAGGAATTGGGGGGGGCAGTACGGCCGCGGCGTGATTGACGGGGGCGCGGCCGCGGCGGGATTGACGGGGGGCGCGGCCGCGGCGGGACTTGGGGGGAAGCTTCCAAAACCAGCAACTTCGGCTTTTACTTTCTTAGTTACGGTAACTGGCATACCCCTAGGGGGAATTGGGACACGATCGTTCCCAAACAACAGGTCGTTAGCTGGCGGTGCTCCTGTCGATACACTCCCTTCCCCCCCCAGCCGCTCTGTCGCAACCGCGGCTAAATTCTTTTCTAACTGATAACGCTTAATATTGTTTGTAACTTCCCGCCATGGTTTCATTAACTTCTGTGCCGCTTTATCCTCATCTATAACCATATCCCATAACACATCCCCTAATTTTCGTCACTCACTAACATCAAAAAGAGAATCCGGATTCTGAAAACAACCCTTAACCTTACCTAACGTTACTAAACCCGCTAAATGCTTGATACAGCTTACTCCTCGCTTTTCTAAAAAGCGCTGTAATAAATCCAGGGCTACCTCGAGATCCATATTGCTGGCACTTATACACTATCTATATATACGAAATATACTCTTACCCTATAATTATCGCTGATGCCTCCCAGATTCTGGCATCAGGTGCTGGTGCCTCCCTGATTCTGGCACCAGTTGCAGCCCTTTGTAGCAGCCCCCGCAGATGGCGAACCCCTTTCGGACGGCTCAGGCCTCCGGAACGACACGCCGCGTGACCAGCGTTCGGTCGCTCTTGACCCCCCGGTCGCTGCAATCCCGGTGCTTCGCTGCGTCCCGCCACTCCTGTAATATTGTTTCCGTTTATGTCGAATTAAGTCCCTTTTTTTGGCGAGGGTCCCTGTTCAGGCGCCAGTTGCGAAGCGGCGGGGGAACAAGCTAAGCCAACTTTGTGAAAGTGATAACGCATTGTTCGCTTTATTGTTCTTAACGACACATATTTATAGAGCTTACAGTAATTATGCATACTTGTCACCTGCTGATTGGCTTAAGTCTAAAGGTTACATTTGCCTTGACCCTCCTACCTGCGGCCTGAGTTTCGCGCCTTTTCAACTCCCCCCTCCCTGGAGTTGTTTACAAGTCATGTCAAGGTCACAGTGTCCTTGCTGTTCCCTCATGATCAGCAGTCTCTGCTGAGGCCTACTGAGGCATTGAGGCCTGGTTATGCTAAGCTCTTATAACATGTCAAACCATTAACTTATCAGAACACAACTCTTATTAGAACAAACATTAGAACACAACTCTTATTGGAACAAACTCTTATTAGAACAAACTCTGATCGTGCAACTGCTCCATGGATTCATGTCCTTTATGTTTAGGCCACTCCCTAACAGTCTTTAGGTCTTCTTCTTTAACACACTTACTGCTACGCATGGACCACTCTCTTCCTGCACTCCCATGTGTCTCACAAGCCTTTCACTCTTGTCCTTCCGTAATGGGCCAACATTCCAGGAGGTTGTGCTTCCTCCAGGTTGATGGATGATTCCTGCGGACCATCCAAGTGTGGGCAGTGTAAGAGAGGAGCAGAGCAGGGTCAGCTCATGGGCCATGACTGAGCACAGCCACCCCAGCAGCAGCCGTTCCCCATCTCCCAGGCACAGCCATGCCCACAGCATGCAAATGGCACTGCCATATATCATTAGTCCAAGAGAAGTCTGCCTTCTTTCCATAACCCTCCAAAATCTTCCTCCTATTCCTCCTTCACCTGTAGACATCAGCCACATTCCACTTCCAGCTCAGACATGTTTGTAAGGATTTGCTGAAGTCATCAGCCATCATCATTTGCTGAAGGCATCAGCCCTTTTCTACCCCACGTCCCCTTACCTTCTCTCTCACACCTACAATGGCCAATCATGGCTTCTCAGGGCCTCTCGCTCTTCAGAAGAGGTCTTGAGCTTCTTGGTTCTTCCTGGTGCCTGTTATAATCTTCCTCACTCCCTCCAGAGCTCATGGTGAGATTTCCTGTTCATGACAGGCCCTTTGTAACCATCTTTTATGAAACTGTTGTTTTGCCATGATAATCTGTAAATGTGTTACCACAGAAAAGCATCCAATATATAAAAATCTGATACTGAGTGAAATGCAATAAAACTTTGTGGAGCCAGCCCCGTAGCTGTGTCTTTCCAGCAAGGAGTTTCTCCTGAGAAGGGGATCCAGCCTCTGCCACTCTCTGCAGAGGCACATGAGCAGTGTCCATCACCTGGGGACACAAAGGGTGACTTTTGCAAGACCGTCCTTTATCTGAACCACTTAGATATGTACCTGTGGATGGGGTATCAAGCCTTATAGTGCAGCAGAGACTGGAGTTTCGAGCTCTCTTCATCTGCCCTGTGTGACACATGTAAATAAACTAACCCCGTCAAAAAGTTGGTTTTGATTCTCTTCACAACATGAAGCAGCACATGGGTCAGGATTTGAGCCAGGATACCCAACAAGGATTCATACGTCCTGCTCTTCAAGCTTAGGTGTTCACTGTAATCTCAGGAGACATGTCACACTGATATCTGGGGTCAAGGAGCTGGTCAAGTGTCTCGTCTCCATTTCTGCAATGGTGGCGTTGACGTCTGGCTGATGTGCAGACTCTATACATAGATGCTGACAACTCTTGAACAACCTGCTCTGAAAGGGTTAACAACACAGGCTGTTCTTTCTAGAAGGGTATTAGGACAGCAAAAAAGACCCTGGGTTAGGGCAAATGAAAAGAGATGCAAAAGTTGTAGTCAGGGCTGTTTGGGGGCCCTTGTAAAGCAGCCCTGCACCTCCTGTGGATTATTTCTGTGGTCAGGGAGAACCTGAGAGTTCTCTCTAAACTGAAAACATGAAGGAGATGAAAGGACAGTGTCATTAAAGCTGAATGGAACCTCAGGAGGTGTCTTGACCAACCTCCTGCTCACAGCAGGGTCAGACCAGATTGCTCAGGGCTTTATCCAAACACATCTTGGTCACTTTCTAGGACAGAGTGAGTGCGCACTCCTGGGAAACAGCTTCCAGTGCTGGACTGTCCTCATGACTGGGAAGTTTCTCCCTTTCTACAGCACCTTTCCAAGCCCAACCATACAGATTGGTTTTACCCATCTATTTGCACAGTGACACAGACCATAATATCCTACCTTGGGCACAAGAATATTGTGGGGGATGGTGCTGAATGCCTTGCTGACTTCCAGGTAACAGATCGTCAATGTTCTCCCCACATCCACAACCCTGTCCTTTCCTCACAGAAAGCAAAGAGGATGCACAGGCACAACCTGCCCTGGGCAAACCCCATCACCTTCTCTTCCAGACACCCAGAAATGGGGTCCCAGTGGACATGCTCTGGGGCACAGCCCTTAGTTCCCCTGCTCACCACTGGCCATTTTGAAAAGTGCACACACTGTGTGAGAGCTGCCAGTGGTCAGGGAGTCCCCCCAGTCTCCATGAGCTTTCCAAGATGGTGGAGAGTGGCCTCACTGTGACATGGTCCTGCTGTCCCAGCTCCTGGGATGCTGCCCCTGCTGTCCCATAGACTGGAAAGGATTGTGTTAGTTCCACTGACCCCTGACTTGATCCACATCCGCTGCTGGTTGTTCTGACTCCAGCCACAGAGGCCTGGAACACATGGCTGGTGAAGAGGGAGAACAAGAGGACACAGGGATTCTCACCTCTTATTATATTCATCAGTGATCACACAGTGTCTTTGTTTCTCCTTTAACTCTTCCTGCAGTAGTAACAGCTCATTATGGAGCCCTTGAATTGCCTTCCAGGTCTGGACTGAGTTTTGACCTGGACTGTTGCAGGTCCCTGGCTGAGGACATTGCCTCACATCTGGGCTGAACCACCCCAGCTGTGGCACCAGCCCAGCTCTGACCTGCCACAAGAAACCTGGCACCAAGTGTCCAAGAGCCCATGTGTGCAAAGGCTTTGAATCAGAGCACAGACATGACATGGCCAAAGAATGATGAATGTCTCTCTGGACCTGGGAGTATAAAACCAGAATAAAATGTCTAAAGTCATTCAACTGAAGATATTCCTCCCCCAGCCTGGAGAAATTAGATCCTTTGCTGTAACATTCCTGGTGTCCTGTCTAAAGATGGGACAAGAAAGATGATTGTCATACCAATTTATTTTTTAAAATGAAAAATACAATACAGTGTCTCTGAAGAGGAGAGAGAATCAACATCACTGATTACTTCAACTTCAAAGTTGTGCCACTGGAGCCCCAGAGACACCTGGAGGAGCCCAGAGGGGACAGAGAAAGGGACATCATGGGCTGCTCCTGTGCTGCTGAGCTGGGCTGGGCTCCTGGGACACAGGGAGCTCATGGCAGCGGCAGCGCTGCAGAGAGACAGCTCTGCCCAGGAGCAGCTCCTCTGCACACGCAGCAGGGCTGAGGGCTCTGCCTGCAGCACCGAGGGCACAGGAGCCAGGCAGAGAGAGGGGAACGCAGTCTGGGCTGGGAGGATGCTGAGAGTTCACTGGAAATGAAATCCTCTCAGATCATCCCTTAAGATTATCGAGTCCAACCATAACCTAATTCTGGCACTAAATCATGTCCCTAAGAGCCCCATCTATCTGTGTTTTAAACACCTTCAGTGATGGGGACTCCACAACCTCACTGGGCAGTCTGCTCCATTGCTTCAAAACCCTTTGCCTGAAAATTTTTTCCTAATATCCAATCTAAACCTCCCCGTGTGCAACTTGAGGCCATTTCCTCTTGTCCTATCACTTGCTACTTGGGAGAAGAGACCAACACCCTCCATGCTACAACCTCCTTTCAGGTAGTTGTAGACAGCGACAAGGTCTCCCCTCAGCCTCCTGTTCTCCAGGCTGAACAGCCCCAGCTCCCTCAACCGCTCCTCGTCAGACTGGTGCTCCAGACCCTTCACCAGCCTTGTCACCCTCCTCTGAACTCTCTCCAGCACCTCAATGTCTTCCTTGCCATGAGGGGCCTAAAACTGCCCCCAGGATTCAAGGTGCAGCCTCACCAGTGCCCAGTACAAAGGGATGATCACTTCTCTAGTCCTGCTAAAGCTCTGATTGAATCAAGGCTTGAACACCTTGGTGTGACCCAGTTGGTGACAGGTTGGACTGCAGACTCCTGAGGTCCCTTCAGCCTCAGTTCTCTCATGATCCCATTGTGATGTTGGGCTCTGTTTCAGACTGGAGCAGAGCAGACGATGATGGGGCAGGATCCACCTGTGCTGTAGGTGACCATCTGAACCAACATCTCAGCCAGTGAACCAGCCAACACCTCAGTGTGACTCGCTCTGGGCAACGTGTGAGGAGTCCTGGGCAGGGAAGGTTCAGAGGGCATGGGGCGCTGTGCAAGACACAACATGATCTTGGCTTCATGCCTGCAGGCCCATCAGATGCCAGTTAATGTCAATGAAAATTAAAATAAGAAGAACTGAAGACAAAGATCGAAAGCAGAGGATGGTGTCAACATACTTTTTTTGTTTCTTTGGTGTGGTGTCTTTTCTTTGAAAAGGAAAGAGTTTTCCAGAACTAGGAATAGATTTAGGACACAAATGTCTTCAGCTCCAGGGACACAAACTCCTGGTGCCAGTGTAGATGCCCCAGGGAACCCCTGCCCAGGCTCCACCTGCACTGCAAGGTGCTCTGGTCTCCCCAGGTCCTGTGTGATAGATGCCAATCCCAGGCCAGCACCTCAGGTACACTGGGCCCCTAAAATGGCACTGGCTGTTTGTGGTGAGACATCTGGTGACTGATGTCTGTCTGGAAACGTGCACTTTTTTATTGTTTTTTTTGTTGTTGTTGTCATTGTTGCTTTTGTTTTTTTGTGTTATTTTTTTAAATTATTTTTGTTTGTTTGTTTGTTTGTTTTTATTTGTGTGGGTTTGGTTGTGGTTTGTTTTTTTAACATACTAATTTAAAAAAATAAAAGGCCAAAAATTGAATTATGGTGAAGTGTACTAAGGATTGGAGAAGAAATATTTGTCTTCCCCTGTACTTCTATTACCAACACTCTGTTATTTCATCTCCCTCGTCATTCAGGAGTTCCCACCTCTCCTGATTAAATGTCCCTGTCCAAGGACAACTTTCCAGCACTGTCTGGACGTTTGCCCTTCCCAGTGCTCTCAGGTTTCTCCTCCACTTGCTCTTTGGTCATTCAGTGGCCTCTCAACTGTCTGGTTTCTGCTTTGAGCTTCAGGGAGTTACAAACTTGCCCCATTCTTCAGAGCTCTAATTAACATGGCAGTCAACACATTCATTGTGTTTATTTCTATCCTTTCCTATCTCTCTGTCTAAACCAGTTCTTGTGTGGGTGTCCCTTGTGGATGCTGGACCTCATCAGATCCAGCTTACACACACAGCTGAGGAAAGTGTTTTGCTGTTTATTGAAACTGTGCAGTGTTTGCACAGGAGAGCAGGTGGAGCTGGTGCACAGGAGCTGCAGCATCTCCTGCAGAGCTCAGTGGAGAAGTCTGATGGAGGAAAAGTGATGCAATCTCTGGTGGCCAATGAGGGAACCGGCAGACTGGGGGTGGGGGTGAGGAGCCAGGTTGTCCATACAGTGTCCAGCCTCAAGGGACTGTTCTCCTGCCTGTCCAGATGTCTTCAGGAGACCCTCGGGATCAATGTCCAGTGTAGAATGCTGCTGTCACTTCTTCTATACACTGGAAAATGACAGAAAACACCCTGGAAAGAAAAACCCTCCTTTATGAAATCTTCTTTGAAATCTTCATCATCAAGTGTCCCATTGAAACCTCTCCAGTTAGTTCTACAAGTCTTGAAGATTTGAAGAAAATTACAGAAAGAAACCTTGCTCATTAGGGCTTTCTGTGTTTTAATGAGCCCCATGGCGTATTTGGTGCTGAGTCCATGAACCTCAGATACCAAGGACAGACTGAAGAATCTGCTCAAGAAGTCCAAGTCAGAAGCAAACTCCAAAGTACCTTGAAGCATTAATGGGCCCCACTGAGGGCTGTTACTGACAAAGCCTCCCCAGGGACTCGTTAGAGCAGATAATTGGAGGCAGTGATTGCATCAGGCAAAGGCAAAGTGCAGCAGCTCTGATGCTGAGAAAGCCCTTGGTTTGTCTGATGAAGGACAATGGCCAAGCCTTGAGCCCCTGCCCCTGGGAAGGGAGATCCTGTCCCTCACGTGTGGCTCAGGGCTCTTCCTGGGGCTGTGGGGAGTGTGATGCCAAGTGAAGGACAACAGTCTCATACCTCCCCAATTTCCTTGAGGGTGCAAGGAGGCAAAGAAGCCCCATGGCCATGACGACTGTGTCTTTTCTTAGGCTTCGTTGGCAGAGGCATCAGCCATAGCCAAGGGGACAAAGACCTTGGCTCTTTCAGGGACATCCAGCCTTGCCAGCGCCCTTGGCCATCTCCACCACAGTCCATCCTGCACTGTCCCAGGCCTGTGGCTGTTTCCCCACAGGCTGCAGACACCCCATGCGCTTCCCCACCTTGTTCTCACCCCAGTGTGTCCCCACCTGTGCTGCTGTCTCTCCATCCTCACCAGCTGTTCCTGGAAACACAAAGCCATGGCTGATCCAGAGTCCCTCTGAATGACCACAGCACTGTGCTCAGAGTGACATTTCTTGATCCTGAGCTCCACTCTGGACATCCAGAGCTGCAGATTCTGATGGTTTTCCTTTCCCATGCTGTTTCACAACAACAACAACAACAAAAAAATAAATATTGGCACCATCTTGGAAAGTGATTTTCAAGATTTCTGATGCTACTACTGCCCTTTCCTGTCATGGTTTTACCACAGCCACCAACTAAGACCATGAGAGCTGCTCACATCCTGCTCCCAGTTTCCAGGTGGGATAAGGGAGAGAACTGAAAGGGAAGGGAGAAACTTGTGGGTTCAGACAAAAAATTAATAAGACAATAAAAATAATACACTACTACTAAGAATATACTTACACTAAAATACACATAAAGTAAAATATATGACACTCTGTGCAATCCCCCACAGAACTCCAGTTGTGCTGAACAGGCAGCCCAAAAGAAGAGAGCACCCTGGTCCTGAACAGCTGATCCCAGCAAGAGAAAGTACAAGTGCAAAAGGCAGAGAGGCCCAAGGGCCAACTGAAAAACAGCAAAACGTCGTAAAACTGAACTAACACTGAACTCCCAATAGAATGGAACTTCCGAACACAGCTAAGCAATGTAGCTGGAAAACCAAAACTAAGGGGCTGGAAAAGGCATCTCCAGCTTTATAGTGAGCATGACACTAATGGTAGAGAATAGCTCGTTGATTGACCTGGATGTCAATCAAGGTGCTGTCCTGTCTATGCCCCCTCCTACCAATTTGGACCTGCAGCTGCACTCCAGAGAAGTCCTTGGTTTCACTGACAATAGTCAAGGTAAATTAAATAGAAATAGATAAATTAAATTAAGAAAATACACTCAGTGCTATCCCCCATGTAACTCCAGTCACACGGAGCAGCCAGTCCTGCAGAAGGGAGCACCTTGGTCCTGAACAGCCCATCCCAGCGAGAGAGAGCAAAAGGGCAACAGGCAGAAAGGCCCAAAGGCCAACGGCAAAATGGCAGAACGGCAAAAGGCCGAACTGACATCGAACTCCTGACAGAATGAAACTTCTGAATGGAACTGACCAAACCAGCTGGAAAACCCAAAGTGACGGATGTAACAAGCCCTAAAAGCGGCTCCAGCTTTAGACTGAGCATGACGCTAATCATAGGGAATATTTCATTGATCAGCCTGCATGTCAATCCAGGTGCTGTCCTGTCTGTGTCCCCTCCTGCCAATCTGCATCCACAGCTGGATGGCCAAAGAAGTCCTTGGTTTCCCTGACAACAGCCAAGATATCAGTGAGTTCTGACATTCCTTTCATAGCAAATGGCAAACACTGTAAAGCTGCTAAAAGACAAAATGAACTCTATCCCAGGGAAGAAACAGCGTTATCTCATTATTCTCATAGTAAATCTGAACAAAAGACTGTACTGGCTGTGAAGGAGAGAGGTTCAAAATGCATGAAGAAAATTAACTCAATTTCAGTAAAACGAGCACGTTTCCTCAGCCTCCCCTTCACCAGGCTAAAGAAGTTTGGGTCTCTCAACATCTCTACACATGACCCAGACTTTCTCTGGCCACACGACAGCTCCTCCCGTTCCTCCAGAATGGGGAACCTCACACTGGGACACACGGCTCCAGATGTGACCACACCAGTGCTGAGTCACGATGGACAAGAACTGCCCTTGTCTGGGTGGCCACGCTCCTCCCAGTGCAGCCCAATGTGCTCACTGGGCATGTTCCTCTTTAGCACCACTGAGAACTGGCTGGACATCCAGGCTCAGAGGGTTGTGACCAGTGGCACAAAGCCCAGCAGGAGGCACCATGAGGAGCACTGAAGGACACCATATCCATTCCCAACATCTCTTCCCATTTTGGGTCCCCTGGAACCACCTCAGTGACAAGGGGGAGAGCACTGCCTGTATGGGTGGAGGAGATTCGGTCTGAAATGAGGGTCCTGAGGCAGTTTGTCCTGGTTGTTCATGCAGCAGCAAGCTGGGCTGGATATTTGGAGAGAGGAACTCTTCCTAAGGGCCTCCAATGGGCATGGGGATGGTCTATAGTTTCCTGCACGCTGCCTTTTCTGGTGGAGATCAGAGAGGCTGCCAGCCCTTTAGAGGACCAAGGACAGGCTTTGCCCTTCCTATGGTCACAGCTGGACCGCAGTTCTCCAGCTCAGACCCAGATCAGGAGCCTTGTCTAGGGGTGACTTTTAGGACAAGCTTGACAAGAGGGGTGCATAAGTTTGTCTTAAGGACATGTGATGAGCACCAGGACTGAAGTACCAGAGCAAAAGGATGTGGCTTCTGGGTGAATACTTTCCTCAGTGCAAGTCCGGACACAAGGTCCCAGACTTGCTTTCCATGCCACGTTTCACGAGGGATGATGCACTAAGAGATGGCAAGTGGGGGACACCAGTCCTTCTCCAGCTACTTCCCAGGCCTCGTGAAGCACCAGAATAGCAAGGACTTCTGGCCCTGCACCCTTAACTCTGGGTGTTATCTTGGGGCAGCTGAACACCAGCATTTTTCTCTGCAGGGCAATTTCCAGCCCAGGTCAGCTCCTGTCTGATCTCCCCCATCCCTCCTCTGATCTGCTCTGGTGCTCCTGGCCCCGTCCTGTGCTCCCCACAGGGCCCCAACCTGGCACTGATGCTCTGCAGAGCAGGTTGGCTGCAGGACCATGGGCTGACTGCACACAGGTTCTGCTGCTCAGTGAGGGACACAGATGTAACTGGCTGGGCTGCACTCTCACTGAGCTCATTCCCGGGAGTCTAAAGCTCTGGAATGGGCTCAGAGCATTTCTTGTGACTCACTGGGTTTCCACTCATTTTGCTTCAGCAATCCTTTCCTCGTCCTTCAGGTGCCTGGAGATTGGTGCAGGAAGACGTGGCCTATCCCCTTCTCAGGGACAGTTGTAGGCTGACCAGCCCACAATTCTTTAAATTCTGATTCCTGCCTTTCTTGAAGATGGGCTTGACATCTTCCTTCCCCAAGGACCTCAGAACTTCTCTGATTCTGCTGTCACTTTTGAAAGCACAATCCAGAATCACGGGCAAGGGTGATGTAGCAGACAGGAGCACTTGCAATGAGCCGTCCCAGCAGCTGAGATGAATGTCACTGAGCCACTGGGGTTGTTCCTGGAGTCACACACAGAAATGCCAGGGTTCCATCGGAGCTGGCCTCGTGGACTCCTTATGCACCCAGGGATGTTCAGAGACAGAGTCTGTCCCTTTTACTCACAGAGACAGGAGTCACATTGTACCTCTGGCCTCCTGTTGCTACCCCAAAGGGATGGGAGGCACCTCAGCCCCACATCATGAGGAATGGACACAGGGACCTCAGTTCAAGGAAGAAGATCCCAGTGGGTGGTTTCCCAATGTGAAGTGACCTCGAGACACTGTCTGTCTCTCAGGCCTTCATGAAACTCCCAGGAGTAGCTGATGGCATTTCTGCTCACTCAGGTTCATGCCATCTCACGCACATGATGTGCATGCTCGCAACTCATATGTACAATGCAAACATGGACTGCTGACCTGCTTATTCCGTGTCCCTCCATGGAGGGAAGAACAACCTCGGTGAGCTGGGGAGAGAGGCCAGTGCTGGAAATGGTGGTTGTGAGGGGTCAGTCCCTGGTGATTGACCTGCGGCTCCTTCCGTGGGGTGTCCAGTGCACAGGGGCACAGCCCAGCCCCTGCTCTGCTGGTCCTGCAGGTCTCTGGCAGGAGCCTGGCTGGGAGAGGACACTGCTGTGTGCCAGCCCTGCACACACACACACACACACACACACACACACACACTGTTTAGATGCAAAATGGCGTTTTATAAGTGGGTGACTTGTAAAAATAAGCTTGAGAGAAACATTGCAAGAAGATATAAACCATTATGCACTGCCCATAGAAGATCACTTTTCCTTGTGCAAGCACTGTTACTGAGGCCAGCTCTGTCACAGCAGTGCCCATTGCCTGTCCCTGCCTGCGCCCACAGCACTGACACACAGCAGGACGGTGACCAAGCTGCCCGAGCACTCAGGCCTTGCACCAACACCAGGGATGAGAAGGAGAGTGTGGAGTGGAACCAGAACAGCTCTGGAAGAACAAGCGCTGCTGCTCCCTGGCGGTGCTGCCATGCCAGAGCTGTTTTCCCCTCCACCCACGCACAGGAACTGTCCGTGCAGCTCCAAAAGCCTTTGCAGGAAGGATATAGTGAAAAACAAGTCACTAAAGAGCCCTTTATTCTGTTTAGAGACAAGGAGAGCACTGCTGCTCATTGAAGCAGCCAACAGTTATAAAAGAAAAGCCAGCAGTGAATTAGAAAGTGGTTGACAACATTATCACAATAAGAAAACAACCAACAACACCAGAAAATCCAGTTGACAGGCTGGGCTTGTAATTAGCTACATTAAAACTCCTGTATAGAAGAAGATGGCCAGTTTATTGCTTCAGAAAACAGAGGGATATGAGTTTGCACAGGGCATCCTTGAGCTCCTGGTTCCTCATGCTGTAGATGAGGGGATTCACTGCTGGAGGCACCAAAGAGTACAGAACTGACACCACCAGGTCCAGGGCATGGGGAGGAGATGGAGGGGGGCTTCAGGTGGGCAAACATGGCAGTGCTGAGGAACAGGGAGACCACGGCCAGGTGAGGGAGGCAGGTGGAAAAGGCTTTGTGCCGTCCCTGCTCAGAGGGGATCCTCAGCACGGCCCTGAAGATCTGCACATAGGACACCACGATGAACACAAAACAGCCAAATCCTAAACAGACACTGAACCACAATAAGCCCAAGTTCCCTGAGGTAGGAGTGTGAGCAGGAGAGCTTGAGGATCTGGGGGATTTCACAGAAGAACTGGCCCAGGGCATTGCCCTTGCACAGGGGCAGTGAAAATGTATTGGCCGTGTGCAGCAGAGCATTGAGAAACCCAGTGGCCCAGGCAGCTGCTGCCATGTGGACACAAGCTCTGCTGCCCAGGAGGGTCCCGTAGTGCAGGGGTTTGCAGATGGCAACGTAGCGGTCGTACGACATGACAGTGAGGAGACACAACTCTGCTGTGATCAAGAAGACAAACAAAAAGAGCTGTGTCGCACATCCCACGTATGAGATGGCCCTGGAATCCCAGAGGGAATTGGCCATGGACTTGGGGAGAATGGTGGAGATGCAGCCCATGTCAATGAGGGCGAGGTTGAGCAGGAAGAAGTACATGGGGGTGTGGAGGTGCTGGTCCCAGGCTATGGTGGTGATGATGAGGCCGTTGCCCAGGAGGGCAGCCAGGTAGATGCCCAGGAAGAGCCAGAAGTGCAAGAGCTGCAGCTCCCGTGTGTCTGTGAATGGCAGGAGGAGGAACTGGGTGATGGAGCTGCTGTTGGACATTGGCTGCCTGTGGGCATGAGGACCTGTCATGGGAGGAAAAGGCAGTGAAGTTTTAGGTGAGACTTCTCTGGGAGAAACCAAAGCCATTTCCCACAGACCCTCCGACCCCGTCACACAAAGAGACACTTTTCTTTTTCCAGGAGAACGTCCTGGCTGGAGCCCTCGTCGGTGCTTGATGAGTGTGCAATGAGGAGCAGGGTCTCTGCCCAGGGGCTCCTGAGGAGTCAGCCTGACCCTGTGTGACCGGGTGGGCAGGGGCCAGTCCTGGGGTTCAGCTTTGTCAGCTGGAAGCGCTCCTGGTGCAGAAGGGACTGTCAGCATCTGTACCCCCAGGCCTGAGAAACTGAGTTGGAGAGGTTTGGTGTTTCTACAGCTCCTTCTCCCCTCCCACCCTGGGGAGTGTTCTTGGGTGTCAGAAACCCTCAGCATTTCTGCTGCACTCAGGGAGAACAGAGCGAGTCCTGCGAGACCAGAGGGTGCCTGTGGGTCAGTGCAGAGTGAGGGCAGCTGCTCTGTCCCTCTGTCTTGCTCCAGCTGCCCTGGGCTGGCACCTTTCTGAGATGGGGGCTGATCGCACTCCCATGTTACCCTGAAAAGCCACCAGGCACTGCTGAGAGCAGAGGGACCCACCTCAGACCATGACAGGTCTCACTCTTTCACACGGTCTGAGCACCCAACGTTTAGCCCAGGACACACACGGCTCATTTCACAAACTCAAAAGCAATTTCTCTGTCACAGCATCTCTGCGCTTCTCCATGGGCCTTTCAAATAACACAGAGATGCTATAGGACAGGTTTGCATCCTGGAGGGAATCTCACAGCTTGGAAAGAAAAGTCAAGGAGACAATCAAAAGTCCTAATGATGGCATTTGATTCAGGGAGACTCAGCTCATTCCCCACCCCACAGACTGCATTGCCCACAGCACACAGGTCAGAGCAAAGCTGGGACACGTGTGCCCATGGACACACCTGCAGGAAAGGACCCACAAGATCAGGCTGTGACTCTGCAGCTGAAACTGCCATCCCCAGAGAGCCTGACAGCAAGAACAAGATCCCAACAGCAGTGACCCAGAGCAGGGGAGCAAGAAGGAAAATGCGGTGAGGGTGGGTGTGAGAGAGGCCAGGGCAGAGGCAGCCGGGCACTCAGACAGCGTCACCCTTCCCCAGCTGTGCAGCCACCTCCCAGACACCAACACTGCCGGGCAGCTGCTCTCAGCCCCTGTGCTCTGCAGAGGAACTGGAGCTCTGGCTGCACAGGAGCTGCTTCATGCCTTGGAGCCCCAGCCCTGAGGGCAGAGGCTTTGCTGGGGGGGACAGGAGGCCAGGGGGCTGCTCACAGGAGGGATCTGACCTGCAGGGGGTCACAGGGACTTTTCTCTCTTCTCCCTCCCATAACCATTCCGGTTTCAGTTTCTTATTTCTGATCATTTCCCTGCTGCCTGGAGATTCTCCCCTGGGAGGTGTTTCCCTGTCCATGTCTCTTCCCTGTCAGTGCTCA
>CABFKC020000254.1:0-23442 GCA_901699155.2 Streptopelia turtur | reverse complement strand
GTGGAGGGGACGCGGAGGGACAAGGAGGAGACAGAGAAGGGACACAGAGGGGACATGGAAAGGACATGAAGGGGACACGGAGGGGACACGTGGGACACAAAGGGATGCAGAAGGGACATTCAGGGACAAGGAGAGATGTGGAGGGACACAGAAAGGTCATGGAGGGGACACGGACAGATGCAAAGGGATGTGTAGGGGACACAGAGGGGATGCAGAGGGACACGGTGGGACGCAGAGGGACACGAGGGGACAGGAGGGGACGCCCCTCACCAATGTACTCCTCCAGGTCGATGAAGCCGTCCCCGTTCTTGTCAATGTCCTCCATGGTCTCCTGCGGGGACATCCCGTCAAAAACCCCAAACCGCCCCGTTTGGTGCCCCCATTCCCCCTGTCCCCATCGTCCCCACCTGCACCACGATGTCCTTCATGTACTCGTACTCCTCGGGGTGCAGGAAGGCCGTGAACTCCTCCTTGGTGGCCGTCATGTCACCGTCCTTGTCGGCCATCTTGAAGCGCCGCTCGTCACGCACCATCATTTGTTTGTAATTAAAACCATCGTCAGGGTCGGGGTCGTCTGGGGACGAGAGGAGGGAGGTGACATGGGGCAGTGTGGGCGGTGGTGGCCCGTGGTCACCGCTAACCCAACACAACTCAAACTCAGCACAGCCTCAACTTCCTCCACCCAACCTCAATTCAACCTCAGCCCAACCTCAATTCAACCTCAGCTCAACCTCAGCTCAACCCAAACTCAACCTCCACTCAACCCCAACTGAATCTCTTCAACCCAACCTCCCCAACCTCAACTCAACCTCTTTAACCCAACCTCAACCTCCTCAACCTCAACTCAATCTCTTCAACCCAACCTCAACCTCAGCTCAGTTTCCACAATCCAACCTCAATCTCCTCAGCCCAACCTCAACTGAATTTCCTCAACCCAACTTCAATCTACTCAACCCAACCTCAGCCTCCCACAACCCAACCTCAACCTCAACCCAACCTCAGCCCTCCCACAACCCAACCTCAACCTCAACCTCAACCCAGCAACTTCCTCAACCCAACCTCAACCCAGTTTCAATCTCCTCAACCCAACCTCAACCTCCTCAACTCCACCTCAACTTCCTCAACTTCCTCAACTCCACCTCAACTTCCTCAACCTGATCTAGTTGATGATGTCCTTGTGGGGTTTGACTAGTTGACCTTTGAAGGTCCCTACCAACCCAAACCCTTCCAAGATTCTACAAACCCAACCTCAACATCCTCAACCTGAGCTGGTGAAGATGTCCCTGCTCATGGCAGAGGGGGAACTGGGGGTACTGGGAAGGTCCCTTCAACGCAAACCCTTCCAAGATGCTACAAACCCAACCCTCAGCCTCTTCACCTCAACCTCCCACACTCAACCTCAACCTCTTCAACCTCCTTGACCCAACTTCAACCTCACCTCAACCTCCTCAACCTGAGCTGGTGAAGATGTCCCTGCTCATGGCAGGGGTTGGACAGGATGAGCTGGGAAGGTCCCTTCAACTCAAACCATCCTGTGATTCTACAAATCCAACCTCAATTTCCCCAACTCAACATCCTCAACTCAACCTCAACTTCCACAACCTGATCTAGTTGACAATGTCCTTGCTGGGTTGGACCAGATGACCCTTGAATGTCCCATCCAACCCAAACCCTTCTATGATTCTACAAACTCAATGTTCCGATGCTTCCCTGCAACCAACCAAATTCCCGACACCACCGGCTGCCGCGTCCCCCCTAAACCCCCCCGAGGAGGAGGAGGAGCCGTGTCCGACCACCCTTCCCGGGGCAGATGCCTCCAGAACACAAAGCTCCAGGGTTTGTTTTTTTTCAGCCGAGCTATTTTGGGAGGAGAATGTGTAAGAGGATCCCGGGGCGGCTTCAAAGCCGCCGAGACCTCGCCCAGCACCGCCGCCGAGGGGACATCTGGGCACATATGGCCACCAGATATAGATAACGGCCACGTGGGTCACCCTATAGAAAAACACCCACGGTGGAGGGGGTTCGGTTAAGCCAGAGCCAGGCTCGGTCTATAAAAAGGCTCTTTCCCCGTCTCTGTTGACATCCAGGACAAAAGGCCGGGATTAAGTCGCTGCGGTGCCGTTAAATAAAAGAAGAATTTATTTAAAGTCAGAATTAAGGCATAATTAAGCCTAAAGCTTCTGATTCTAGCCTTGAGTTTTCACTAGAGCTTAAAGCAAAGCCTCAGGCTCAGCCTGAGCTTGAGCAAAGTTAAACCAAATCTCACATGAGGCAAAGTCAAACCCCATTTATTTTAACACAGGTAATTCTGTAATTTGTCTCGGCGGCTTTAATCAGGTTTAATTAAGCTGCAAAGGGCAGAGAGCTGAGTAAGCAAAGTGTTTAATAAGAGTTAAACCCACCCAAAAACCACTTTGTGTTTTAGTCCCCACCTTGGTAGCAAAGCAGAACAATTTATTAAGCTTGGGAGTGGCAGCGAAGCCACAACCTCAACTGTTTTAACTGTTCCTGAGCGATACGAGGATACAAACGAGCGTTTCTGGCTTCACAACCCACCCGTGGGGCCAAAACACCACAAATATCTATGATTATCTTCTCATTTTTAAGGAAGTTTTAAAGGGAGTTTTAATTTAAGCCCAGCTCTTGGATCTTTACCATTCATACTCTTATTTTTTCCCCTATAAAAGCAAAGTCTGGAGCTGCTCGGTTCCAGCCCGGTGACTAATCCGGCACCCAAAGCTCAAAAATATGACAAAAAGCATTTTATTTTGATGACAAAACGCAGCATTTTTTCAATGTTGGGTCAAGCGGGGCCGGGGCCGTTGGATTCGGGAGTCGCCCAAATCTTGGCCGCACCCCAAAACCTCCCGCGAGGCGTTTCCAGCGGCCAGAACGGGCTGAGAAGAGACAATTCCAGCCAATTGCAGCAAAACAAGGTGATATAATTGAAGGTGAAATAATTGCATTTTTGCTGAACAAAAAAAGGTGCTAAAACTCCTTCCTAGGCTGGGGTTGAGCAGGCTCAGCCTTGTGTTTCTCTCAAAAATCACATTATTCATGGAAAAACTGAGTTTAGTAAGACCCGGTCTAACCCTGAGCAAGCTTAGTAAAGCCTGAGCTAAGCCTGAGGGGGTTTATTTCCCCTTGGAGCTCAAACTTGCTCTTAAAAAGCACTTTGCTGTTGCGGTTTAAGGCAAGACGGCAATAAACCAGGACATTTGCTAACAATTTCGATGGATTTCGGACGGCGCACACACCCCAAAATTGGGCCAAATGGCGCAAAATGCACGAAATTTAAATCAAAAGTAAAATAATAAATCCCCCCCCACCCCCTCCCTCGTGCTTTTCATCACAGGATTGAGTTTGGAGCAGACTTTTCACAACTAAGCGCAGACTTACAAGGGGGTTTAACCCCTTGTTTTTTTGCCATTAATTGCCCAGAATGTAAATTTGGAGGAAAACTTCAATTCTTTAATAATTTTGAGGTTCTGGGGGTGAACTGAGCGCTCCCCTCCACCCTATTCATTTATTAGCGTTATTTTTTCTTCTGTCCTTTCTTAAGCCAGGCTTTGAGCTCGCCCGCCCCAAACCCAGCTTTAGGTGCGCCTACCTTACTTGCGACCCCTCCACAAAAGCAAAATAGCCAATTTCAGCGCCCCAATTAGCCAAAATTGGTCGTGAACGTCAAAACATACCCAGGATGTAGCCGTAGGTGGCGTTTTTGTACTCGTCCCAGGAGATGAGCCCGTCCTCGTTGAGGTCGTGGCCCTTCCACTGCCGCTCCACGTCCTCGAAAATCCAGCGCTTTTGGGCAAATTTGATCCAGTCGCGCAGCTCTTCCACCGTCACAAAACCGTCCTTGTCCTCGTCGATCTTCACCACGATCTTCCTGCGGGAAAACGCCGGGAAACGGGGAAAAATAAGAGGTTTGGAACCAACGGTGCGTTATCCCCGGTAAATCAACAGATTTGAGCGCCAAATGCCGGGAAATCGAGCAGTTGGTCCTTAAAACTGACGTGAGGTTTAGGCGCCGGTTTTGCTCACGATCCAGTCGGGTGTTTTGCAGGAATTCGGTCTCTTCGGGGTAATTTTTCAGGAATTACGTCTTTTTTTGGTAAGTTTTTCAGGAATTATGTATCGCAGGGGAAAACATTTTGCTTTTGGATCTTGGGAAATATCCACTTGTGCATTTTTGACCTCAACAGTGCTTAAAATTAGGAAAATTCACCTCAGCGACCAGATATAAAGACCCAAACTTGGCTTTATTTGCACGTCCAGGCCTAACGAGCGGTTTAGACACCAAATCACCAGTTTTGCTCATTCTTGGGTTACTCAGATTGGGTATTTTTTAGGAATTATGTCTCTTAGGGTTAGTTTTTCAGGAATTACATCTCTTTGGGTTAATTTTTCAGGAATTACATTTCTTAGGATAAAACATTTTGCTTTTCAATCTTGGGAAATATTTCTCGGTGCATTTTCCCACCTCAACAGTGCTTAAAATTGGGAAAACTCCCCTTGGCGACCAGATATAAAGCCCCAAACTTGGCTTTATTTGCACATCTAAGCCTAACGAGCAGTTTAGACACCAAATCACCAGTTTTGTTCATTTTTGGGTTACTCAGGTTGGGTATTTTTTAGGAAATACATCTCTTAGGGTTAATTTTTCAGGAATTACATCTCTTAGGGTTAATTTTTCAGGAATTACATTTCTTAGGATAAAACATTTTGCTTTTCAATCTTGGGTAATATTTCTTGGTGCATTTTCCCACCTCAACAGTGCTTAAAATTGGGAAAACTCCCCTCGGCGACTGGATATAAAGCCCCAAACTTGGCTTTATTTGCACGTCCTGGCCTAACGAGCAGTTTAGACACCAAATCAGCAGTTTTGCTCATTTTTGGGTTACTCAGGGTGGGTATTTTTTAGGAATTACATCTCTTAGGGTTAATTTTTCAGGAATTACATTTCTTAGGATAAAACATTTTGCTTTTCAATCTTGGGCAATATTTCTCGATGCATTTTCCCACCTCAACGGTGCTTAAAATTGGGAAAACTCCCCTTGGCAGCCAGATACAAAGACCCAAACTTGGCTTTATTTGCACGTCCTAGCCTAACGAGCGGTTTAGACACCAAATCACCAGTTTTGCTCATTTTTGGGTTACTCGGGTTGATGTTTTTTGGGAATTACGTATCTTAGGGGAAAACATTTTACTTTTCAATCTTGAGCAGTATTTCTCAGTGCATTTTCCCACCTCAACGGTGCTTAAAATTGGGAAAACTCCCCTTGGCGACCGGATACAAAGACCCAAACTTGGCTCTATTTGCACGTCCCGGCCTAACGAGGCACCAAAAGGCACCGAACCCCCCTGGGCGGCCGCGGTCGAGGACCCGGCCGCGATTTCGGTGCCCAGAGCCGGGACCGCGTGTTTGCGCTTTATTTTTAGCAGCAGCTGCAGGAATGTGGGACCCGCGGGCGGGCGGGAGGGGAAGCGGCTCCGTCCTCGTCGCTCCTACTCGGCTTTTACTCCTCGGAGTACGTGGGTTGGTTGTTCCACGCAGGAATTTTCTATTTCAATTCCTCAAATTGCAATTTTTCGCTCTTGGCGCCAGCGCCCGGCGGTTAAAACCGGGATTAACAGCCCAAAACGCTTCCTTTAGTTAATTGGAGTTACTATTTTACCGTTTAGCTTGAAGATTGGGTTCTGGTATATTCACCGAAGCTTAATTCAAACGCAATAAGCTGAGGGATTATTTTAAAGGGTCTTTTAGATCACCGCAAGACTCTTGATTTTCAGATTAAACCAGAATATTGGCACAAAGTGAACCAGTGAAACCAGAAGCCGGAGCCGCCCTGAGGTTTGGTTGGTGCAGAATTGCTTTTGAAATCAAAAATCTGTATCTAAACAATAGCAAAATCGAAATATGTAAATCTAAACCATTTTTAAATGTCATAATGGAAGTCTAAGAAATCTAAAAATCTAAGCCTAAAAATTATTAACAGCTGAAAATCTAAATAATATTAACATCTACAAATCTAAGTCTTAAAATATTAAGATCTAAAAATCCATGTCTAAAAAAGAACCTAAAAGTAAGCCAGGATTTGTCCTCTGGCACCAAGGCTGTTCCTAAAGAAGAAAAGCTGAATATCTGGGACAAAATGGGTAAAAATATTCGCTTTCTGGAAGTTTTTCAGGTGGGGTAGAAATGAAGAGGTTTAATTCGAGCCCGGCCTTCCCGTTTAATGACATTAAGGGCGAGCGAAAGCCCAGGGGATACTTAGGCCGAGCCTAAAACTCTGTCTTCAGGTTTAATGGCGCTAAGGGCAAGTGAATGCCCAGGGAACACTTAGGCTGAGCCTAAAGCTCTGCCTACAGGTTTAAGGGCGAGCCAAAGCCCAGGGGCCACTTAGGCCAAGCCTAAAACTCTGCCTTCAGGTTTAATGGCGTTAAGGGCAAGTGAATGCCCAGGGGCCACTTGGGCCGAGTGTAAAGCTCTGCCTACATGTTTAATGGTGTTAAGGGCATGCAAAAGCCCAGGGGACACTTAGGCCAAGCCTAAAGCTCTGCCTTCAGGTTTAATGGCCTTAAGGACAAGTGAATGCCCTGGGGACACTCAGGCCGAGCCTAAAGCTCTGCCTTTAGGTTTAAAGGCATTAAGGGCTAGCGAAAGCCCAGGGGACACTTAGGCCAAGCCTAATGCTCTGCCTTCAGGTTTAATGGCCTTAAGGGCAAGCGAATGCTCAGGGGACACTTCGTCTGAGCCTAAAGCTCTGCCTTCAGGTTTAATGGCCTTAAGGGTAACTGAATGCCCTGGGGATACTTAGTCTGAACCTAAAGCTCTGCCTTCAGGTTTAAAGGCATTAAGGGCAAGTGAATGCCCTGGGGACACTTTGGCCGAGTCTAAAACTCTGCCTACAGGTTTAATGGCATTAAGGGCAAGCGAATGCTCTGGGCACACTTAGGCCAAGCCTAAAGCTCTGCCTTCAGGTTTAAAGGCATTAAGGGCAAGCGAATGCTCAGGGGACACTTAGGCCGAGCCTAAAGCTCAGCCTCCAGCTGGCCCAGCAGCACGGGGCCAACCCGGCCGCTCCCCGGCTGCTTTCCCTGGGTCTGAGCCACCGAATTGAGGAGGTTTAAGCAAAAGGCGCTGGGTCTGTGCTGGGCAGGGGGGGGAGGGGCAGCAGATGTTGGGCGGCAGCTGGAGCGGATCCGCTTTCCCGCCCGGGATCCTGGGCCGTGCCCAAAACCAGCGGGTTTGTATCAAGTAGTGGGAATGGGGGAGGAGCCACAGGGGAACGAATCGCGGCTTTGTCACCCAAAAATGGGTCCGGGCAGCAGCAAAAGAGCCACTAAAAATCACAGTTCTGCATAAAATGAGAAAGAAAGAAAAGCATAAGTAAAATTAGGAATAAAACTAGGAATTAATAAAATCAGAAGTAAAACAATTTCTAAGTTAATGAAATGATAAGTGAAATTATATTATTTACCACTAAAATGGTAAATCAGTTTATAAATAAGTAAAAAAATATATTTATGAACCAATGAAATGATAAATGAAATTATAAATCAATTTATAAATAAGTAATGAATGTATTTATGAGAAAATGAAATGCTAAATAAAATGAGAAATGAATGAAACTACAAATAAATGCAATTTTAAATAAACTTATCAATAAAAGACAAATGAAATTATCAAACCATTCAATTACAAATCGATGTATAAAGGAATCAACTGACGAACAAATGAAACTGGAAATCAACTTATTAATAGAATGATAAGCAAATAAATTAAATTTTCAATTGAATTTTGAGGAAATCAGATTATAAATAGCTAAAATTATAGATGGAATCATGGATTTAAAAGTAGACATAAAATTATGGATGAAATTATTAATAAATAAAAGTATTAATAAATAAAATTATAGGTGAAATTATGAATAAGTAAAATTATAAATAAATGAAATTATAGGTGAAATGATGGATAAATAAAACGTTAAATGAAACTATAAGTGAATACAATTTTAAATAAACTTATCAATAAATTCTAAATGAAATTATCAAACCATTCAATGATAAATCAACGTATAGAGGAATCGACTTATGAATAAATGAAGCCAGAAATAAAACGATGAAGAAATAGAATTATGAGTAAATAAATGAAATTATAAATCGAATTATGAAGAGATGAATATAGAAATAAATAAAATTACGGATGAAATTGTGAATAAGAAAGTATACATGGAATTATGGGTGAAATTGCGAAGAAATAAAGTTATAAATAAATGGAATTATGGGTGAAACGATGAATAGATAAAATGATCAATAAATGGAATTAGAGGTGAAATGATGAATAGATAAAATGATAAATAAAGGGAATTAGAGGTGAAATTATGAGTAGATAAAATGATAAATAAAGGGAATTAGAGGTGAATTGATGAATAGATAAAACGATAAATAAAGGGAATTATAGGCGAAATAATGAATAGACAAAACAATAAATAAAGGGAATTATAGGTGAAATTATGAATAGATAAAATGATAAATAAATGGAATTATAGGTGAAATTATGAATAGATAAAATGATAAATGGAATTATAGGTGAACTGATGAATAGATAAAATGATCAATAAATGGAATTATAAATAAATTACAAGTGAAATTATGAATAGATACAATTCTAAATACAATTATATAGGTATTATCAACACAATTTCTAACCCCCCCTAATGCTTTAACATCAGGTTAATGGAGGCGACTGGTGCTGGGGAAAGTGTGATGAGTCTCTGGCTCTAAACCCCCCCAAGCTTGCGAAAAAACAAGTTATTTTTGCTTTAAAACTATCAAATCCACCCAAAGCGGGTGTGTTTTGCAGTGTGGGGATGGACAGGGCCCTTGCTGAGCAGGTCTAAAGTGATTAAGTTCAGTTTAAAGAGTCCCCGGGAGGATTAAAAATGCAAAATTGCCGCCTTCAAGAAGTCAAAATTCCGCTTCTCAAGCAGCGTTTGTTGTAAAACGAATCAAATAGAATAATGGACACAATTTATGGAGAATGTGGATTGTTAGGAATGGGTTCTTAAGGAGGAGCGGCCCAGCCGCCCTCAGAAACCTCCCCAAAATGCCCCCGGTTTAAGCCTTTTTAAGCCGTTTTGAAGCGCCAAGGGAACAACTGTGGGCGCAGCTGCTGCCGCCGCGCAAGAGAGGCCACAAAATAACCCTTTCCCGCCTCCGCAGGGGGAAAATGGGCCCAAAATAAGAGGATTTAGAAGCAATTGGGTAGTTTTGCTCATTTGGGGCTTTGCGCGGCGACGGTTGGTTGTAAAACAAGGAGAAAAATGGGGGGAAAAGGTGGAAATTGCCCCAAAGGCCGCAAAATTGAGGGGAGGGGGATGTTGCCCTGCAGGCTGGAAAGAGAAAGAGAGTGATTTGGATGGATTTTTGGGGGGTTTTGGGGGTGATTTGGGGGTTTGGGGAAGGTGGGGGTGGTGGGAGTGACTCGAGAAACACCCGCGTTGATTTCTGCTTAAAAAGGGCGTTTTTAAGGGTTTAATTGAGGTTAATTGAGGGAACGCAAGGGCAACAATCATGGTTAATACAGGATATCTGAGCAAAAATGGGATTAAATGCGGATTATCAAGGCAAAAATATGAGTTGATAGAGTTGATATGGGTGAAATGATGTATTAATGCAGATTATCTGGTCCAAAATGACATATTAATGCAGATTATCTCGTAAAAAAATGATGGATTTAATTCATTTTGGACCAGATAATCTGCGTTAATTCATCGGGTTTGACCAAATACCCCGCATTAATTCATAAGGTTTTGATGAGATAATCTGCTTTAATTCATCTTTTTGCAGGATGTCTGGTCAAAACCAATGAAATCATGCAGATTATCTGGTCAAAAACAATTAATTAATGTGGGAAATTTGGTCAAACCAATAAATTTATGCAGATTATTTGGTCAAACCTGACAAATTCATGCAGATTATCTGGTCAAACCAATGAATTAAAGCAGATTATCTGGTCAAAACCAACAGATTAATACAGATTATCTGGTCAAAACAACAAATTAATGCAGATTATCTGGTAAAAAATGAACTAATGCAGATTATCAGGTCAAAACCGTCAAATTAAAGCAGATTATCTGGTCAAAACCAATGAATTAATGCAGATTATCTGGTCGAAACCGACGAATTAAAGCAGATTATCTGTTCAAACCAATGAATTAATGCAGATTATCTGGTCAAAACTGACAAATTACTACAGCTTATCTGGTCAAACCAATGAATTAATGCAGATTATCTGGTCAAAACTGACAAATTAATACAGATTATCTGGTCAAACCAATGAATTAATGCAGATTATCTGGTCAAAACCAACTAATTAATGCAGATTATCTGGTCAAAACTGACAAATTAATGCAGATCATCTGGTCAAAACTGACAAATTAATGCAGATCATCTGGTCAAACCAATGAATTAATGCAGATTATCTGTTCAAACCAATGAATTAATGCAGATTATCTGTTCAAACCAATGAATTAAAGCAGATTATCTGCTCAAACCAATGAATTAAAGCAGATTATCTGCTCAAACCCAACAAATTAATGCAGATTATCTGATCAAAACGGATGAATTACAGCAGATTATCCAGTCAAAAACAATGAATTAAAGCAGATTATCTGCTCAAACCCAACAAATCAATGCAAATTATCTGGTCAAAAGCAACAAATTAACGCAGATTATCTGGTCAAACCAATGAATTAAAGCAGATTATCTGCTCAAACCCAACAAATTAATGCAGATTATCTGGTCAAAAGCAACAAATTAATGTAGATTATCTGGTCGAAAATGAAGTAATACAGATTATCTGGTCAAACCAATGAATTAAAGCAGATTATCTGGTCAAAACTGAGGAATTAATGCAGATTATCCGGTCAAAACCAATGAATTAATGCAGATTATCCGGTCAAAACCAATGAATTAATGGAGATTATCTGGTCAAACCAATGAATTAATGCAGATTATCTGGTCAAACCCAACAAATTAATGCAGATTATCTGGTCGAAAATGAATTAATGCAGATTATCCGGTCAAACCAATGAATTAAAGCAGATTATCTGCTCAAACCCAACAAATTAATGCAGATTATCTGGTTGAAAATGAATTAATGCAGATCATCTGTTCAAACTAATGAATTAAAGCAGATTATCTGCTCAAACCAAACAAATTAATGCAGATTATCTGGTCAAAAATGAATTAATGCAGATTATCTGGTCAAACCAATGAATTAATGCAGATTATCTGGTCAAACCAATGAATTAATGCAGATTATCTGGTCAAACCAATGAATTAAAGCAGATTATCTGCTCAAACCAATTAATGCAGATTATCTGGTCAAAAATGAATTAATGCAGATTATCTGGTCAAACCAATGAATTAATGCAGATTATCTGGTCAAAACTGATGAAATTATGCAGCTTATCTGTTCAAACCCAACAAATCAATGCAGATTATGTGGTGGAAAGCGAAGGAACGCGGGCGGCCCTACCCCAGGCGGTCCTTGCTCTCCTCGGGCGTGAGCTGGTCGAAGGTCTTGGCCTCGTCGGCGCCCAGGAAGGCGTCGTGGTCGTAGTCGAAGCTGCGCGCGTCCTCGTGGGGTTTGTCGCTGAGCGGCGGCTCCGCGTGCACGCGCTCCTTGCGCTCCGTGGGCTTGCTGGAGATGCACAGCACCGACAGCCACAGCAGCACCAGCACCCGCGCCGCCATCATGGGGCCTGCCGAGACAACCGTCGGGCCTTAATCCGGATTAGCCGGGGAAAGGAGCGGGAAATGGGGGGGTAATGGGGAGTACTGGGGGGAAAATGGGGATTAATGGGCAGTATCCGGGTGGAAATGGAGGTTTAATACAGATTACCTGGGGAAAACATAGGAATAAAGATTAGATTATACTACAGATTATATGGGTGAGATGATGAATGAATGGAGATAACACAAAGTGATGTATTAATGCAGATTATCTGGGCAACATGATGAATCAACACAGATTATCTGGGAGAAAACTGAGATTAAATGCAGATTATCTGGGGAATATTAGGGTTAAATATGGATTATCTGGGGGAAATCATAGGATTAAATATGGATTATCTGGGGGAAATGGGGGTTTAACAGGGAACATTTGACGGAAAAATGTGGATTAATGGACAGTATCCGGGTGGAAATGGAGGTTAAATACAGATTATCTGGGGAAAAAATAGGAATTGATACAGATTAGATTAGATTATAGATTATATGGGTGAGATGATGAATGAATGGAGGTAACACAGTCAAAGTGATGTATTAATGCAGATGATCTGGGCAACATGATGATTAAATACAGATTATCTGGGTAAAATGATGAATCAACACAGATTATCTGGGAGAAAACTGAGATTAAATGCAGATTATCTGGGGAAAAATATGAATTGATACAGATTATATTTTATTACATGACAGATTATATGGGTAAAATGATGACTGAATGGAGACAATGCGGTCAAAGTGATGTATTAATCCAGATTATCTGGTGAAAAAAATAGGGTTAAATATGGATTATCTGGGGGAAATGAGGGTTTAATAGGGAACATTTGGGGAAAAATGGGGATTAATGGACAATATCCAGGTGGAAATGAAGGTTAAATACAGATTATCTGGGGAAAAATATGATTTGATACAGATTAGATTATATTACAGATTATATGGGTGAGATGATGAATTAATTTAAATAATGCAGTCAAAGTGATGTATTAATGCAGATTGTCTGGGCAACATGATGATTAAATACAGATTATCTGGGTAAAATGATGAATCAACACAGATTATCTGGGAGAAAACTGAGATTAAATGCAGATTATCTGGGGAAAAATATGAATTGATACAGATATGATATTACATTACAGTTTATACGGGTGAAATGATGAATGAATGGAGACAATGCAGTCAAAGTGATGTATTAATGCAGATTATCTGGACAACATGATTAATTGCTACAGATTATCTGGGTAAAATGGTGAACTGATACAGATTATCTGGGCAAAACAGATTATTAAATACAGTTTATCTGGGCAAAAATGATGCATACATCCATGTTATGTGGGAAAAATGATGAATTCATGCAGCTTATCTCTGCAAAAGCGATGAATTAATAAGATATTATACAGATTATATGGGTGAAATGATGAATTAATGCAGATTATGTGGGTAAAATGACGAATTGATAAAAGTTATCTCGGCAAAATGATTAATGAAGACAGATTATCTGGGCAACGTGATGATTAAATACAGATTATCTGGGTGAAATGATGAATCAACAGTGATTATCTGGGAGAAAACTGAGATTAAATGCAGATTATCTGGGGGGAAATAGGATTAAACATGGATTATCTGGGGGGGAAATAGGGGTTTAATAGGGAATATTGGGGGGAAAAATGTGGATTAATGGACAGTATCCCGGTGGAAATGGAGGTTAAATAAAGATTATCTGGGGAAAAAATAAGAATTGGTACAGATTAGATTACATGACAGATTATACGGGTGAAATGATGAATGAATGGAGATAATGCAGTCAAAGTGATGTATTAATGCAGACTATCTGGGCAAATGGTTAATTGCTACAGATTATCTGGGTAAAATGATGAACCAACACAGGTTATCTGGGAGAAAACTGAGATTAAATGCAGATTATCTGGGGGAAAATAGGGTTGAATATGGATTATCTGGGGAAAAATATGAATTGCTACAGATTATATTACAGATTATACATTGTACATTACAGATTATATGGGTGAAATGATGAATTAATGGAGATAACGCGGTCAAAATGAGAATGTGGATTGTCTGGGCAAATGATTAATTACTACAGATTATCTGGGTGAAATGAAGAATCAACACAGATTATCTGGGAGAAAACTGAGATTATCTGGGGGAAAAATAAGGGTTAAATAGGGATTATCAGGGGGAAATGGGGGTTTAATAGGGAACATTTGAGGAAAAAATGTGGATTAATGGACAGTATCCGGGTGGAAATGGAGGTTAAATACAGATTATCTGGGGAAAACATAGGAATTGGTACAGATTAGATTATATTACATTACAGATTATACGGGTGAAATGATGAATGAATGGAGATAACACAGTCAAAGTGATGTATTAATGCAGATTATCTGGGCAACGTGATGACTAAATACAGATTATCTGGGTAAAGTGATGAATCAACACAGATTATCTGGGACAAAACTGAGATTAAATGCAGATTATCTGGGGAAAAATAGGATTAAATATGGATTATCTGGGGGAAATGGGGGTTTAATAGGGAACATTTGGGGAAAAATGTGGATTAATGGACAGTATCCAGGTGGCAATGGAGATTAAATGCAGATTAACTGATCAAATGATTAGTTACTACAGATTATCTGGGTGGAATGCTGTATTAATCCAGATTATGTGGGCAAAAATGCTGCGTTAATACAGGTTACCCAGGGAAAATAACAAATTGATGCAGGTTATATGGACAAAATGATGAATTAATAGATAAAAGGGAAGTTTTTAATTGAAAATCAACCGATTTTGGCCAAGAGGAGGAAGATGACGGAGCGCAGGGGGTGGGATTGGGGGGAAAAAGGCAAAAATTCATTGAATTTTCAATAAATTGAGGGCTGAGGGGGTGAATTTCGATGCCTCAAGCGATCGGCCGCTAATTAGCGCAAATTAAAGGGAAATTTGGGCGGAATTAGAGGGAAGAGACACGCGGACGGCAAAGCTGGAAGAACAGTGATTTTCCTCCATTTATAGCTAATTTGGGCAGAAATTATAGTGTAAGTTTAAACATAAATATAACATCAATAAACACAAGAAAAATTTAAAAATAACATAAATAAATATAAGAATTAAAGTATAAAAACATCAATTTGGAGGATTTGAGCTCCAAAATGCCGTTTTTGAGGCGAGATCCCTCGTGGCGACGAAAACATCCCCATTTTTAATTAAAACACCCGCTTTCCTCCTCCTGACACCTTATTAATTTTAATTGCAATTAGCGGCGTTTAAGACACCATCAACACCCAGAATAATTGAATTTTGGCCCGATTTCCTCCCGTTTCGCCTCCCAAACCCCAGCACAAGGGTCTAAATTGCCGCCCAAAGCTCCGACCACGTGGAACCGGCTTCGCGCCACCGATAAAACCGCGGCCGCCAAAGCAAATTTTGCCTTTTTTTAACCAATTTTTCGCAATTTAAGTATAAAATCCCCAACCCCCGGGCACCTCTGATGCAATCCAGTGCGGCCATGACCTCAGCAACCCTCCCGATAGCTAAAAATCTATATATTTTTACACAATTCTCCCTGGTTTTGAGCACCTGCCCAACCTCCCGACTTGGGCTCAAGCACAGAGTGACCTGGAATTTGGGTAAATACTCTGATTTCTATCTACGGCGGCGCCACAAAGAGGCCGGGGAGGCATTTGGAGGTGATTAAAAAGGGACAATCTGACCTTAAATGTGAATTTTTGGCGTCGCGCCGGGTGCCAGGGGAGGCGATGAGGTTTCTCTTTGAGGGTAAAGATGCTGCTCGAGCATGCGGGGGGACCAAAAATAACCAAAAATCAACTCTTATTCACAAATAATTAACATCTGCTGTTCTACCAAGAGGTTCGAGCACCAAATTTTCCCTCAGAGCGCAGAGTTTTGGGAAACACGAGGTTTCGAGTTTGGTTTCGCGCGTTCCGAGCAAGTCAAACAAACCACAAACCACAGCGGGAAGGGACGCCACAAATTCTGTGTTTTAGGAAACATAAAGGGGTCTGAGCGGTGAACCACGAGGGAGGCACAATCAACAATTAGCGGCAGGGAACCGGGAGGTTTTCCCTCGAAATCGGGTCTCCCGGAACCTCCAGTTTGCGATTCCGGGTGGTTTTGCGACATGTCAATGGGGATTCTGCGCTGGGCTTGGATTTATGGTAGAAAAACAACTAAAATCCCATTTGGAAGCATTTTTCCCACTTTGGGGTCAGGTTAATCCCACAGAAAAAAAGCCTACGGACAAATTACTTGCGTTAAATTTGGGAATTTGTCTCTGTTTTGGCTTTTAAAGGGATTAATGCCGACCCCAGCGGCCTCGGGCTGACAGGTCTACCCAGATACTTTACAACGGTGACAAACGTCACGAGGACAAACGGCTTCGGCTTCGTCAACGTGTCCTCCCCGACGAGAAGCCGCCAATTAGCGTAATTAGCGGCGGCGAGCGATGCCGCGTCACCTGCGGGACGTTACCGGGAGGGAAAAACAAATAACGGGTGAGAAAACAGCGATTTCTGCCCCAAAACCAACGTGTGAGGAACCCAAAGGCGCGGGGTTCGGCTAACGGTTAATTAACGGTAATTGGGGTCCCACGAGGGTCCATCCCCGGGACCCCCCGGCCTGCGCGGGGGCGGGAACCGAGAGGAACCGGTCGCCCCCCCGGCCCCTCCCCGGGGGACACAGCGAGGCGGCCCCTCCGGGTTCCCATGACGACCGGGCCCGGGGGTCGCCAGGCGCACCGGGTGCCACGTTACCGGCCGCTGCCCGCTCCCCAGAGCCGCCCCCGCCGCCGGCAGAGCCCGGGAAGCCCGTCCCGTCCCTCACCGTTACCGGGAGCCGCCGCCGCCGCCCGCTCGCCTCAGCCGTTCCGCCAACCGGAAGTCGGCGCCTCGCCACGCCGCACGGCCCCCCGCGCTCACTCCCCGCCGGCCAATCGGAGCGCCGCTCCGCCTCCCCGCCCGCGACGCTAGGCGCGTTGATTGGTCAATCCCGCCGCCCGTCCGCCCTCTCGCCCGCCCCCGCGCTGCCCTCCGCCCACCTCCCCGCCCCTTCGCTGCCGCCCTCCCCGCCGCTGCAGCCCCGCCTCCCCCCGGGGGACGCGCGGCGCTCATTGGCTGGAAAGCGCCACGTCCTCAGCGCGCGCGCCGGCCGGCGGCCCCGCCCACCGGGGCTCCCCGGTCCCCTCCGCCCCGATCCTCGCTGCGCATGCGCGGGGGAGGGAGGGGTGCGCACGTGTGCGCGGGCGGCGGATAGAAAGGGCGGGAAAAGGGCGGGAAAAGGGCGCGAAAAAGGCGGCAATGGGGGAGGACGAGGCGGCGTTTTGAGGGAGATTGATTGGGGCTGCCCAGCGCCCACCCCGCCATTCCAGCCCTTCCCGCCACTCCCAGACCTGCCCCTTTTTCAGCAGTGGGGACACCGTGGTGTCTCTAAGACCATAAAACCAGCAAATTAATAAACTCTTAAAGCCTATTAGAGAGCAACGTAGGGGAAAGGGACCTGGGGGTCCTGGGGACAGCAGGGTGACCATGAGCCAGCACTGGGCCCTTGTGGCCAGGAAGCCAATGGGACCTGGGGTGGGTTAGAAGGGGGTGGTCAGTAGGTCAGAGAGGTTCTCCTGCCCCTCTGCTCTGCCCTGGGGAGACCACACCTGGAATATTGTGTCCAGCTGTGGCCCCTCAGCTCCAGCAGGACAGGGAACTGCTGGAGAGAGTCCAGCGCAGCCACCAAGATGCTGAAGGGAGTGGAGCATCTCCCGTGGGAGGAAAGGCTGAGGGAGCTGGGGCTCTGGAGCTGGACAAGAGGACACTGAGGGGGGACTCATTCCTGGGGATCAATATGGAAAGGGGCAGTGTCAGGAGGATGGAGCCAGGCTCTGCTGGTGACAACCAGGGACAGGACAAGGGGCAGTGGGTGCAAACTGGAACACAGGAGGTTCCACTTGAACATGAGAAGAAACTTGTTGGGGTGAGGGTGGCAGAGCCTGGCCCAGGCTGCCCAGGGGGGTTGTGGAGTCTCCTTCTGTGCAGACATTCCAACCCCTGGACACCTTCCTGTGTAACCTCAGCTGGGTGTTCCTGCTCCATGGGGGGATTGCACTGGATGAGCTTTCCAGGGCCCTCCAACCCCTGACACTCTGGGATTCTGTGATTCTGTGATATTCCACGCCCATTCTAAAACAAGCTGTTGTTTAAGCAATGATAAGTAACATTCGCGTGATTCTCAGTTACTTCTCAGTTACCTGTTTTAAAAGAATATATCATAAATCTAAGTCAATTTTAAGAACACGGTTTGATTACTAAGTACAAAGATGAGAAAACAGATGAACTTTAAGGTTTCTTCCAACCCAAACCATCCCATGATCCTATAAAATCATGGAATCGTTTGGACAGGGGCTGCTCGGTGTTATGAACTGTGGGGTGTCCTGTGCAGGACAGGAGTTGGACTCAATGGTCGTTGTGGGTTCTTCCAGCTCAGGACATTCTGTGGTTCTAACGTGGTGCTGAGGGCTGATGGGTTTGGTGCCCATGGATCTAAATAAAAGAATCATTTTCGTTGGGAATGACACTCAAGATCATGGAGTCCAACCATAACCCAGCCTTGGCAATACCCCATGTCCTGAGAACCTCATCTCCATCCTGGTTCTTTATCGTGGTTCTCCATCCTGGATCTCTACACCTGGTTCTTCCTCCTGGTTCTCCATCCTGATTCTCCATCCTGGTTCTCCATCCTGGATCTCTACACCTGGTTCTTCATCCTGGTTCTCCATCCTGGTTCTTCATCCTGGGTCTCCATCCTGGTTCTCCATCCTGGATCTCTACACCTGGTTCTTCATCCTGGTTCTTCATCCTTGTTCCCCATCCTGGATCTCTAGGCCTGGTTCTTCATCCTGGTTCTCCATCCTGGATCTCCATGCCTGGTTCTCCATCCTTCCTGTTCAAATCAGACAATCACAGAATTGTTTTGGTTGGAAAAGCCCCTCAAGATCATGGAGTCCAACCATAACCCACCCCTGTCCCTGCCCCATGTCCTCCTTCATGGTGCTGCTTTGCTCTCCAGCTCCTTCACGGTGCTGGTTGTTCTCCAGCTCCTTTGTGATGTTGGTTGCTTTCCAGCTCCTTCTTGGCATTGATTGTCCTCCAGATCATCACAGTCTTGGTGGTTCTCCAACTCCTTCACAGCATTGGTTGTCCTCCAGCTCCTTTATTGTATTGGTTGTTCTCCAGCTCCTTCATTGTGTTTGTTGTCCTCCATCTCCTTCACGGCGTTGGTTGCTCTCCATCTCCTTCATGACATTGGTTATTTGTCCAGTTCCGTCATGGCGCTGGTTGCTCTGCAGCTCTTTCATGGCATTGGTGGTTCTCCAGCTCCCTCATGGCCTCGGTTCTTTTCCAGCTCCTTCACAGAGTGTTGCTTGTCCTCTGGCTCCTTCACAGCATTGATTCCTATCCAGCTCCTTCACGGTGCTGATTGTTCTCCACCTCCTTCCAGTGTTGGTTGTTCTCCAACTCCTTCACAGCATTGGTTGTTCTCTAGCTCCTCCATAGCTTCGGTTGCTCTCCAGCTTCTTCATGGTGTTGGTTGTCCTCCAGCTCCTTCGCAGTGTTGGTTGCTCTCCAGATCCTTTGTGGCATTGGTTGTCCTCCAGATCCTTCACAGCATTGATTGTCCTCCAGTTCCTTCGTGGCATTGGTTGTTCTCCAGCTCCTTCATTATACTGGTTGTTCTCCAGCTCCCTCACAGTATTGGTTGTTCCACAACTCCTTCATGGAGTTAGTTGTCCTCCAGCTCCTTCACGGTGTCGCTTGTTCTCCAGCTTCTTCGTGGTGTTGGTTGCCCTCCAGCTCCTTCGTGGCCTTGGTTGTCCTCCAGACCATCACAGTGTTGGTGGTTCTCCAACTCCTACACAGTGTTGGTTGCTCCTCCATCTTCTTGTCATTGATTTTCCTTCATCTCCTTCATGGCATTAGTCGCTCTGCAGCGCCTTCAAGGTGCTGGTGGTTCTCCAGCTCCTTCTTGGTGTTGGTGGTCCTCCAACTCCTTCACGGTGCTGATTGCTCTCCAGCTCTTCACAGTGCTGGTTGTCCTCCATCTCCTGCGTGGCATTGGTTGTTCTCCAACTCCTTCATTGTATTGGTTGTTCTCCATCTCTTTCATGGTGCAGATTGTTCTCCAGCTCCTTTGCAGTGTTGATTGCTCTCCATCTCCTTCACGGCATTGGTTGTTCTTGGCGTTGGATGTTCTCCAGCTCCTTCATGGTGTTGGTGGTTCTCCATCTCCTTCATGGCGTTGGTTGTCCTCCAGCTCCTTCACGGCATTGGTTGTCCTCCAAACCATCAAAGCATTGGTGGTTCTCCATCTCCTTCATGGCATTGGTTGCTCTCTGTCTCCTTCTTGGTGTTGATTGTTCTCCAGTTCCTTCGCAGTGTTGATTGTCCTCCAGCTCCTTCATGGTGTTGCTTGCTCTCCAGCTCCTTCACGGTGCTGGTTGTTCTCCAGCTCCTTTGTGATGTTGGTTGCTTTCCAGCTCCTTCTTGGCATTGATTGTCCTCCAGATCATCACAGTCTTGGTGGTTCTCCATCTCCTTCACAGCATTGGTTGTCCTCCAGCTCCTTTATTGTATTGGTTGTTCTCCAGCTCCTTCACAGTGTTGGTTGTTCTCCATCTCCTTCTTGGCGTTGGTTGTCCTCCAGCTCCTTCGCAATGTTGGCTCTTCTCCATCTCCTTGGTGTTGGTTGTCCTCAACACCATCTTGGCGCTGGTGGTTCTCCAGCTCCTCCACATCACTGGTTCTTCTCCCAGGGCCGTTTCTCCAGGGACTCACAAAGGCTTGAAGCTCAAACCAGCGACAGCGTCCGTGACTTGGCAGCAGCCACAACCATGGGCCAGATGATCCAACTGCCAACAGACCAACAAAATCCCCTCTTCCTCACCCAAAACCCGAGGTCACCGTTCCCTGGACACGTGACCGAGAGGTAAACAAGGCCAGACCTGAACTGCTGGTTAATAAGTAACACGTTCTCCTAATTCTCCGCTTTTTGAAGAGTTTGCACATAGAATTAATGAATACCCAGCGCTTTCACAAACCAGGACGTTTATTCACCGCCGCGCAAAACGGGAACTGCGAAAATCTGATTTTATAGACAATGATATAGACAATTTTATAGACAATCTCACCGTCCCGGAGGTTTTTAAAGTGAGATTGGACGTGGCACTTAGTGCCCTGATCTAGTCAATGGGCTGGAGTTGGACCAAGGGTTGGACTCGATGATCTCTGAGGGCTTTTCCAACCCAGTCCATGCTGTGATTGGTGGTTGTGGCCGTTCTTAGCTCAGGAAATATCGTCTGTTAGCGCTAAGTGGACAAAGCCACTAAAAATCTGCAGTTCTGGGAAAAACAAAACAGTGGGATTGAGGAAAATGAGGATCATGAGAGGGTTTAATTTTACTTTATATAAAATACTTGGGAGCGAGCGGAGTTTATAAAAGACTTTGCTTTACACTCCTCCCGAGTGCAAGGGAAAGACTGAAAACACAAACGCTAAAGTTTAAAAACCACAATAACGACCTCCCCCAAGCCATATATTATTATTATTAAATATACATATATATATATATAATTTTGCCAAGTCTATTGGCAATCTTCTGATACGATTCTTGGCGTCCTCAAGGGTCTTTCCCAACTGAAATGGTTCTCTGAATCTGGACTACGTGCGGATCCGTGTTAAATGGGGACGTGGTCTCACCCGTGATTATTTTCCCCGGATCTTCCAACATCAGAGATAAAAAAGGAATGATGAAGTGTTATTTTATACATATATATAGATATATATATAGAGATATATATATACAAGGAACTTTCGCGTTAAGTTTTTTAAGCCTGTGACTTAACGTTTGGGCCGAGCTTTAAAATGTCAGTTGGCCGAAGCGGCTCTTGGAAACGCGGAGCCGTGGCGGGGGGGATTATCTCAGCGCACTGTAAATATCTGATGGGAACATCTGCCAGGGAGAGAATCGCTCCTCGGGTCCGACACATCTGACCTAATTTAGGCATTTGCTTTAGGACGGGATGAATCACGGGCTGGAAAGCGCCGGTTTCTTTCCAAGCGTGCGGGGGAGCCGGGGCCGCAGATGTGGGGTGACGCGGGGCCCGAGCGGAGCGGTGACACCGCGGCCGCGTCACCGCGCGGGGGTTGAATAGCAACGTGATGCCGCGGCGGGGGGACCCAGCGAAACGGGGGGTTAGGGGCGGGATGGACATTCCCTGCCGATGGGATCACATCGCGCTACGAGGCGGCGATTTTCAGCGTAAGTCGTTAAGACGCCACGCAGGGTCGTGAGCCCGGATTGATGTGGGTTTACGAAAGTCGCTGGCGGCTGAGCGGTGTCGGGTCCCTGCGCCGCTACGGGTTATTTTTGGAGGGATGCGGTCATGGCGTCCTGGCCCGGGGCACGGCCGGGGGGTTCAGCTGGAGCTGGGGGGAGACCTTCTGATCTCTGAACTGCCTGAAAGGAGCTTGGAGCCAGGGGGGTCGGGCTCTGCTCCCCAGGAACAAGCGCCAGGAGCAGAGGAAACGGCCTCAAGTTGCACCAGGGGAGGTTGAGGTTGGATTTGGGAACAATTTCTTCCCCAAAGGGCTGTGGGGCATTGGAACAGGCTGCCCAGGGCAGTGCTGGAGTCACCATCGCTGGAGGGTTGGACAGATGGACATGAGGTTCTCAGGACATGGGGCAGGGACAGGGTGGGTTAACGCTTGGACTCCATGATCTTGAGGGGCTTTTCCAACCACAACAATTCCGTGATTCTATGATTTGGACAGGAGGGATGGAGAACCAGGATGAAGAATGAGGATGGAGAACCAGGCGTAGAGATCCAGGATGGAGAACCAGGGATGGAGAACCAGTATGAAGAACGAGGATGGAGAACCAGGATGAAGAACCAGGATGAAGAACCAAAGATAGAGAACCAGGATGAAGAACCAGGATGGAGAACCAGGGGTGGAGAACCAGGATGGAGAACCAGGATGGTCAACTAGGGATGAAGAACCAGGATGAAGAACCAAGGATAGAGAATCAGGATGGAGAACCAGGGGTGGAGAACCAGAGATGAAGAACCAAGGGTAGAGAATCAGGATGAAGAACTAAGGGTAGAGAACTAGGATGGAGAACCAGGTCACAGAAACCTCTCCCAGGCACAATGTTGGTGGTGACCCTGCTCTGTTGAAGGACCACGAGGTGGGCTGAGGTCCCTCAGCAGAACAAGACGTCCCGTGGGTGGAACCGGGGGGCCCTTTGAGGTTGGGCCTCGTCCCCAGCGACATGCCCAAGGGTGGAGGACACGGAGCCATGGGGACAAGGAGCCACAATGTGGGACGTCCGAGGAGCCCGAGGACGAGCAGCAAGAACACGACTCTGGTTTTCATGGGCAACATGACCAGCCCTAACGTGACCATGGGGAGGACAGGTGTGGGAAAGACCGATGGACACCCTGCCTCAGTTTACCTCTGACTGTGGGACGATGGTGCCAAGAAGCCCAAACACCAAACCCTTCACCGGCATCTCCTTCTTGATTTATTTCAACCCTTCTGTGCCTTTTTGGGGCAGAACCTGGTGGGT
>CABFKC020000253.1:0-23625 GCA_901699155.2 Streptopelia turtur | reverse complement strand
TCCTGGGCAGCAGAGCTTGTGTCCACATGGCAGCAGCTGCCTGGGCCACTGGGTTTCTCCATGCTCTGCTGCACACGGCCAATACATTTTCACTGCCCCTGTGCAAGGGCAATGCCCTGGCCAGTTCTTCTGTGAAATCCCCCAGATCCTCAGGCTCTCCTGCTCACACTCCTACCTCAGGGAACTTGGGCTTATTGTGGTTAGCGCCTGTTTAGTTTTCATGTGTTTTGTGTTCATTGTGGTGTCCTATGTGCAGATCTTCAGGGCCGTGCTGAGGATCCCCTCTGAGCAGGGACGGCACAAAGCCTTTTCCACCTGCCTCCCTCACCTGGCCATGGTCTCCCTGTTTGTCAGCACTGCCATGTTTGCCCACCTGAAGCCCCTCTCCAACTCCTCCTCATCCCTGGATCTGGTGGTGTCAGTTCTGTACTCGGTGGTGCCTCCAGCAGTGAACCCCCTCATCTACAGCATGAGGAACAGGGAACTCAAGGATTCCCTGTGGAAACTGATGGCTGGATTATTTTCTTAAGCAATAAACTGCCCATCATCTTCTGCATAACATTTACAGTGTAAATTGCTGCAGGCCCAACCTGTCTTCTGTTTTTTTTGTTGCCGCTTGTGGTTTTCTACATGTGATAATATTGTCATCCCCTTTCTAATTCACTGTCTTCTTTGCTTATTGAGGAGCTGTGTAAATGAGGAGCTGTGCTCTATGTGTGTTTCAACAAATTAAAAGTCCCTGCAGCATGTATTTTTTCCTGAGATCCTTTCACCAAGGCCTGTTTGGAGCTGCAAAGACAGTTCCTGTTTCCATGGGTGGAGGAGAACAGAGTCCATCCTGGCAGCCCTGCCAGGGAGCACCAGCTCTTTTCTTCCAGAGCTGTTCTGGTTCCACTCCCACACTCTCCTTCTCATCCCTGGTGTTGGTTCAAGGCCTGAGTGCTCTGGCAGCTTGGTCACCGTCCTGCTGTGTGTCAGTCCTGTGAGCGCAGGCAGGGACAGGCAATGGGCACTGTTGTGACAGAGCTCACCTCACAACAGCCTTTCAAGATAGAAAGGTGATCTCCTATGGGCAGGGCATGATGGTTTATATCTTCTTCCAATGTTTCTCTCAAGCATATTCCTACAAAAGTCACCCACAGATGCAAACCCCAGTGTACAGCTGAACAGCGTGTGTGTGCAGGGCTGGCACACAGCAGTGTCCTCTCACAGCCAGGCTCCTGCCAGAGACCTGCAGGACCAGCAGAGCAGGGGCTGGGCTGTGCCCCTGTGCACTGGACACCCCACAGAAGCTGCCCCAGGACATCGTCATGGACTGGGCCTCACAGCCACCATTTCCAGCCCTGGCCTCTCTCCCCAGCTCACAGACTTTGCTCTTCCCTCCATGGAGGGACACTGAATGAGCAGGTCAGCAATCCATGTTTGCATTGTACAGATGAGATGTGAGCACGCACATGATGGATGTGAGGTGAGATGAACTCAAGTGAGTGCAAACAACATCAGCTCTTCCTGGGGTTTCCATGAAGGCCTGTGGGACAGACAGTATCTCAAGGTCACTTCACGTTGGGAGTAACAGCCCATGGGAAATCATCCACTGGGATGTGCTTCCTTGAACTGTGATCCCCATGTCCATTCCTCATGACGTGAGACATCTCAGATGAGTGCAGAGCAGGGTGACACACTACAGGGCTGAGGTGCCTCCCATCACTTTGGAGTGGCAACAGGAGGCCAAAGGAACACTGTGATTCCTGCCTCTGTGTAAAAGGGACAGCCTCTGTCTCTGAGCATCCCTGGGTGCATAAGAATTCCTGAGACTGGCATTTCTGTGTGTGACTCCAGGAACAATCCCCCCTGGCCCAGTGAGATTCATCTCAGCTGCTGGGACGGCTCATTGCAAGTGCTCCTGTCTGCTCCATCACCCTCGCCCATAATGCTGGATTGTGCTTTCAAGAGTGGCAGCAGAATCAGAGTCAAGTTCTGAGGTCCTCAGGAAAGGAAGATGTCAAGCCCATCTTCAAGAAGGGCCTGAAGGAGGATTTGAAGAATTAAGGGCTGGTCAGCCTACCTCTGTCCCTGGGAAGGGGATAGGCAGCGTCTTCCTGCACCAGTTTCCGGGAACCTGAAGAACAAGGAAGGCATTGCTGAATGGAAATGAGCTGAAAACCCACTGAGTCCCAAGAAATGCTCTGGACCCATTCCAGAGCTTTAGACCCCCAGGAAAGAGCTCAGTGACAGTGCAGCCCAGCCAATTGCACCTGTGACCCTCACTGAGCAGCACAACCAGTGTGCAGTCACCCCATGATTCTGCAGCCAACCTGCTCTGCAGAGCATCAGTGTCAGGCTGTGGCCCTGGTACTTGAGTCCTGGTGCTCATCACATGTCCTTAAGACAAACTTATGCACCCCTCTTGTCAACCTTACCCTAGAAGTCACCACAGGACAAGGCTCCTGAGCTGGGGCCGAGCTGGAGAACTGGGGTCCAGCTGTGATGAGAGGAAGGACAAGGCCTGTCCTGGGTCCTCTAATGGGGTGGCAGCCTCTGTGATCTCCACCAGAAAAGGCAGCGTGCAGGAAACTATAGACCATCCCCAAGCCCATTGGAGGCCCTTAGGAAGAGTTCCTCTCTTCCAACCCAGCTTGCTGCTGCATGAACAACCAGGAGAAACTGCCCCTGGACCCTCATTCCAGACCCCATCTCCTCCACCCATAGAGGCAGTGCTCTCCCCCTTGGCACTGAGGTGGTTCCAGGGACCCAAGAGACACCTGTGGGAGGAGATGTTGGGTAGGGATATGGTGTCCTTCAGTGCTCCTCATGGTACCTCCTGCTGGGCTTTGTGCCACTGGTCACAACCCTCTGAGCCTGGATGTTCAGCCAGTTCTCAGTGGTGCTAAACAGGAACATGCCCATGAGCACATTGGGCTGCACTGGGAGGAGCGTGGCCACCCAGACAAGGGCACTTATTGTCCATCGTGACTCAGCACTGGTGTGGTCACATCTGGAGCCGTGTGTCCCAGTGTGAGGTTCCCCATTCTGGAGGAACGGGAGGAGCTGCCATGTGGCCAGAGAAAGTCTGGGTCATGTGTGGAGTAGTAGTAGTAGTGTGTACTACTGGTGTACTACACCCAGTGTGTAGCCTGGTGAAGTGGAGCCTGAGGAAACGTGCTGTTTTTACTGAAATTGAGTTAAATTTCTTCATGCATTTTGAACCTCTCTCCTTCACAGCCAGCACAGTCTTTTGTTTAGATTTCCTGTGAGAATAATGAGGTAACGCTGTTTCTTCCCTGGGATAGAGTTCATTTTGTCTTTTAGCAGCTTTACAGTGTTTGCCATTTGCTATGAAAGGAACGTCAGAACTCACTGAGATCTCGGCTGTTGTCAGGGAAACCAAGGACTTCTTTGACCATCCAGCTGCGGATGCAGATTGGCAGGAGGGGACACAGACAGGACAGCACCTGGATTGACGTGCAGGCTGATCAATGAAATATTTCCTATCATTAGCGTCATGCTCAGTCTAAAGCTGGAGCGGCTTTTAGGGCTTGTTACATCCGTTACTTTGGGTTTTCCAGCTGGTTTGGTCAGTTCCATTCAGAAGTTTCATTCTGTCAGGAGTTCGATGTCAGTTCCACCTTTTGCCGTTCTGCCATTTTGCCGTTGGCCTTTGGGCCTTTCTGCCTGTTGCCCTTTTGCTCTCTCTCGCTGGGATGGGCTGTTCAGGACCAAGGTGCTCCCTTCTGCAGGACTGGCTGCTCCGTGTGACTGGAGTTACACGGGGGATAGCACTGAGTGTATTTTGTTAATTTAATTTATCTATTTCTGTTTAACTTACCTTTACTATTGTCAGTGAAATCAAGGACTTCTCTGGAGTGCAGCTGCAGATGCAAATTGGCAGGAGGGGACACAGACAGGACAGCACCTTCATTGACACCCAGGTCAATCAACAAGCTATTCTCTACTATTAGTGTCATGCTCAGTATAAATCTGGAGATGCCTTTTCCCGCCCCTTAGTTTTGGTTTTCCGGCTGCTTTGCTTAGCTCTGTTCGGAAGTTCCATTCTATTGGGAGTTCAGTGTTAGTTCAGTTTTACGATGTTTTGCTGTTTTTCAGTTGGCCCTTGGGCCTCTCTGCCTATTGCACTTGTACTTTCTCTTGCTGGGATCAGCTGTTCAGGACCAGGGTGCTCTCTTCTTTCGAGCTGCCTGTTCAGCACAACCGGAGTTAAGTGGGGGATTGCACTGAGTATCATATATTTTACTTGATATATATCTTAGTGTAAGTATATTAATAGTAGTATTGTATTACTTTTATTATTTTTATTGTCTTATTATTTTTTTTTTTTCTAAACCAACAAGTTTCTCCCTTCCCATTCAGTTCTCTCCCTTATCCCACTTGGGGACTGGGAGCAGGATGTGAGCAGCTATCATGGTTATAGTCGGTGGCTGTGGTAAAACCAAGAGAAGAAAGGGTAGTAGTAACTTCAGAAATCTTGAAATCACTTTCCAAGATGATGGCACATTTTTTTCTTTTTTCTGTTTTTTTTTTTTTCAGTAGAGGGAAACAGAATGAGAAAGGAAACCTGTCAGAAACTTCAGCTCTGGAGGTCCAGAGTGGACCTCAGGGTAAAGAAATGGCATACTGAGTGTTAGCAATCAGGACACATAACCACGGACGTAGTTCTATGCGGTGCTTTATTTCAGCGCTGGGAAACCAGGGGTTCGCACCCAAAGCTGGCTTCGCTGGTCAGTTTAAATTACACAGTATTTATACAGTCCATTCACATACATATACATATATTCATTAAGATACGTAATGGTTTACTCAACATTGATTGCAACATCAATTGCAACACCTTGGAACTATTTTGATCATGTGCAGTGTCCTCTGGTGGTCTTTCAGGGGGTCTTCAGGATGAAGTAAGTAGTCTTCATCACTTCTGTCCCTTTCACCTTTGGGTACTGCACAGGCGTACGAATTCTATAGCTAGATAACTGCTGACTTGCTCAGCCTCCGGAGATACTGCATGTACTTCTCCTCACTCTATACGTATTTAGGCTAAGATAAAAGCTAGGTTGTTAAGATAAGAGTGTACTCGAACACGATATGCTTGAACATCCTCTCAGGGACAGTTTACAAAACTGATTCATCCTTTCAGGAACATTTTGTAAAACTGGTTCTGTTACTAACATTTCCCCCCTTTGAAAATGCTTTTCTATTCTTAGACAATGCATTTTCACCTCAATCAATTTCTTCGATTATTGATTCATTTGCTATTATTGATTGGTAATTCCCTTCAGGTGTGATAGTTCCAGTCGTGCCTCTTCATAAGCTGGAGGGTTATCAAATATAGGATTAGCATAATTCCTACTCAGGATACTGAAAATGCGATTATTCCTAGCATTTGTTTGACTAATTATGCGCTTAATACCTACATACAACAAACAAAGAAGAACAATCACAATTGCAAGTACAACTACACTTTCTAGTAGTGAATGTACCCATCCTCCCAAATTTTAAATCGAATTTATTCAACAGAGCTCCTATCCAGCTCTGTTCTGCATCTTGTCTTTCCTTTTGCAGCTCCACTTGTGTTTGGGTCAGCTCGGAAATGTCTTTCTCAACCTCTGAAGTTACGTCTGGAATATGGATGCAGCAGTGATCGATTCTGTCTTTCAAATATCCACAGACGCCATTTTCTTTTAATAACATTATGTCGAGTGCCATTCTATTCTGCAAGGTCATTTTAGTCGTAGCTTGTAATTGTATATTGAGATCCCGAAAACCTTTTTTAGTTATTCTGGCCAATCGATCCATTTGCCTGATCAATTTATCAATCATTTCTCTATTCCTATAGGCTGCAATTGGTGCAAAGAAAGATTCTAGTGCCCAGCTAAACTTAACACTGCTTGATGGTTCATGCCACACATCATCCTCGTTTATTTCTCGTTTATGTCTGACCTGTAATAGTTCTTGCCTATTTTTCAAAGGTGACCTTTTCCAAATGGGACATAGTGTTGGCAACCCCAAAGTAATTTCTCTAATTGGTCCTCCCATTGGCAAATGTGTAGTCCAGGTCCCATCACTTAAGGCCCAAACTAAATGTCCCATACTGCCTATAACTCCTTTACAGTCAATTTTGTCTTTATCAATGCCAATCTTAAAGGCTGCCTGTGAGTCTAATTGTTTCCGACAAATGCAGCCTGTAATCACTGCTACTTTGACAATGGACAAAGGTATCTCTTTAATGTCTGTTTGACAAGTTATCACCCGTGAGCAATTCCACCATGGTACCGTCATTCGTTCTGTTACATCGGACCACCGTATGCACCATGGAATTGCTTCACTGTATTGGTATTATTGTATAATACTTAATGTCCACATATTGTTCCATAATTCAGTTATGTTTTTGTTATCCTGATCTTTGCATTCCCAGTAGGTCTGTTCAACCTTTTGATTCACTATTTTAGTGGTCCACTTGTCATAGAAGCACCATCCTAGATCGTGGAATCGTCCTATTGTAATATACCTTGCTTTAGGTAATTTTAAGCAATCTGCCCTGTGTCCTGGCGTTTTCCATTTTTGTCGTTCTCTTATCCTTTGTTCAGTTGGAACTTCTTCTATTCTAGTGTGGGATTCACATGCTATCTTACCAGTTCTGTTTATTTCTGGTAGGGTAGTAGCGATTATTCCCCACTGTACTGGATCCTCAGCTGATTTTGGTATGGGAAGGCAGGCAGTGATGCTACTGATATTTTGTTTTCATGCAAAGTCTCAGATTAATCCTATCATTAGGTTCTCTGCCTGATTTTGTACACTTTGTACTACCTGTGGTACCTGGGTACTTTCATTACTATCTACTGCTCTTCATGGCCTAATTTGTAATTCCATTCGAATAGTCTCATTTTTGCATTTATAAATTTTTCATGCATCGGGCGAGCTTTCCCACTGTCTATCAGGGGCCTTGTGGAATAGAGTGGCACTTCCCTCTCCAATTTTCAAAAGCACAAAAACTCAGGGTATAACCAAAACCAAAGCTTGGTAATGCAAACCAGGCATTATTGCGATGTAATCTTGAGTGTGGTTGGACCTAGGATATGTGATGACCACGCTCTTGGAACCTTCTTCACGCAGGTGTAATGTATCCAGGAGTCTACTCCGGCAACTTTAACTGCAGTAAACGTGGTCAAGAGTACTTGGTAGGGTCCGTCCCAACGTTCTCTCAAAGGCTCTTCGTTCCAGTTTTTCACATATACAGTGTCCCCAGGTTCTATATTATGTACTGGATTTTCAAGTTCCAGTGGTCGATTCCACACTAATGCAGATCGGAGTTGATTCAGTGTCCTGCCAAGAGACAACACATCATTGTACAAGTCCTGATTACCCTTTATGTGGACCTCTGGATTTGGGTTTGGTGCTTCATAGGGTTTGCCATACAGAATTTCGTACGGACTTACTGACATTCCGCTCTTAGGTTTTATCCTGATACGCAACAATGCTATTGGTAAGGCCTGCGGCCATTGAATCTTTGCCTCCTGACAGACCTTACTAAGTTGTCTTTTTAAAGTTTGGTTCATTTTCTCTACCTGTCCACTGGACCGGGGCCTCCAGGGAGTATGCAGATCCCACTGAATCCCTAAACATCTGCTAACCTCCTTTACCAGTTGTGCCACAAAATGGGGCCCCCTATCGGATGATATTCCTATTGGTACCCCAAATCTAGGGATTATTTCTTTTAATAACCATTTCACAGTTTCTTTTGCTTGGTTGGTGCGACAAGGGAAGGCTTCTGGCCATCCAGAAAAAGTATCCACCACAACAAGTAGATATCTATATCCACGAGTTCGGGGAGTTCCGTGTAATCTATTTGCCAATAGTCCCTGGGTTGCATGCCTGTCTTAATTTTCCCCATTTCTATTTTTCTTTTTACTAGAGGATTATTTTTCAAGCAAATTTCACACTTAGCTGTAATAGACTTTGCCATTGTTAACATCTGGACCGACATAATTTGTTTTCCTAGATAAGTTACCAATGCTTCTGCACCCCAGTGACACTTCTGGTGTTCCGTCTGAAGTATTCCTCTCATCATAGTGGTTGGCACCACAACTTGTCCATTGGTGGTTACATACCACCCAGAATTATTCTTGCTGGCTATGAAGGTAATAAATCAATTGATCTTACTTTCGGGGAGACAAGACCCACCATTGTTCTCACTTGCCGAGCCACCAACCGAGATGTTTGATAAGCCGATTTCCCTCAATAATTTTCGATGTTCCACTTTGATGAGCTTTACAGTGCATTATAGCAACTTGCGATGGTTTCTGAATGGCATTAATCAAGTTCAGTATTTCCTTCTGGTATTTAATGTTTGTTCCTTGTGAAGAGAGCAGTCCCCACTCTTTCCAAAGGGCTCCATGCACATGAATAGCTCCGAACGCATCTGCCAGCGGGGTGTCTCTCAAATCAGGATGACTTGTATGGGTGTATTCGATAACTTCCACACAATCATGTTCCAGGTCTCCTTCTTCTGTACCCGCACCCAAAAACTCAGCAGGATTCATTAGGTTAGTAGTTTTTTAGAACAACATCATCTTGTTCTGTCAGAATTACCTGGTATTTCATCATTCTGCTTGGGGAAAGCCAATGGCCCCCCTTTTGTTCCAATACTGTTGTCACCATATGGGATACAAACACTTCTATCCTTTTTCCCATAGTTAGTTTTCGGACCTCCTGGATCAGCATTACTGTAGCAGCTACCGCCCGTAAGCATGCCGGCCACCCAGCACTTACCGGATCTAGCTGTTTGGAAAAATAGCCAACAGGTCTTTTCCAGGATCCTAGTCGTTGTGTTAGTACTCCCAAGGCAAGTCTTTGTCGCTCGTGTACAAACAACTGGAAGTCTTTGCTCAAGTCCGGCAGGCCCAAAGCAGATGCCTGCATCAAAGCCTGTTTTAGCTTTTGGAAGGCCTCATGTTGTGGCTTTCCCCACTTGAATGTTTTATTCCCTTGTGCTTCATACAAAGGTTTGGCGATCAACCCATAGTCCATAATCCAGCGTCTGCACCATCCTGTCGTTCCTAAAAAAGATCTCAACTCATGTAAGTTTTGTGGTTCTGGAATAGCACAAATAGCATGTATCCTGTTCAGGCTTAGCCTTCGCTGTCCTTGAGAGAGCCCGCATCCTAAATAGATCACAGTCTCGGATGCAATCTGAGCTTTATTTTTCGATACTTTGTACCCGTTCATTCCCAATTGGTTCAATATTTCAATTGTTACCTGGATGCAGAGTCCTCGTGTCTCAGTCGCAATCAGAATATCATCTACATATTGTAGCAACAAATACCATTGTCGAGGGATCATGATATGACCTTTGTAGTCCATTCCTCGAGTTCCTTGGCTAGCTGATTTCCAAAGATGGTTGGGCTATTCTTGAACCCTTGTGGAAGGCGTGTCCAGGTTAACTGAGTTTTCCTCCCATTGTGTGGATTTTCCCATTCAAAGGCAAATAGCTTTTTGCTTTCATGGTCAAGGGGTATGCAGAAGAAGGCATCTTTTAGATCAAGTACAGTAAACCATTTATATTTCTCTTTCACAGATGTTAACAAGGTATATGGATTTGCAACTACCGGATAAATGTCCTTAGTGATCTGGTTTACAGCCCGCAAATCTTGGACTAATCGATAACTACCATCAGGTTTCTTTACTGGAAAAATTGGAGTATTATATTCTGATTCACATTCCTCTAGAATACCATATTTCAAGAATTTTTCAATTAAAGTTACTATTTCTAACCTAGCTTCTAGTTTCAGCGGGTACTGCCTCAACTGTACTGCCTTGGCATCTTCCTTCAGTTCCACTTTTACAGGCTGGGCTGCTTTTGATTTCCCAGGTATGTCAGTCTCCCATACCATAGGAACCACAGCCTCCTCCACTGCTTGCAGTGTTTTCACTACCAGGTTTTCTTTTAATAACAGAATTTGTCCTACCTTAGATTCTGGAATTTTCATTACCAGGTTTCCATCCTCAAATGTTATTACAGCATCCAATTTGGTCAATAAATCCCGTCCTAAAAGGGAAACTGGACAGTCTGGAACATATAAGAACTTGTGGGTTAGTTCCTTTTCTCCAAAACACAAATCCAAGGGTTGTAGGAATGGCCGTACCTCCTCCTTCCCTGTGGCACCAACAATTGTTGTAGCTCTGTGACCTACCGTCCCCTGTAAGGAATTCAGTACAAACTACGTAGCCCCTGTGTCTACTAAAATTTTACATCCCGGTTTTGGCAGCTTCTTTTAACCTTTCTAAAAGGCCGAGGGAGACTCATTCTTTTCCTGCATCACATTATACAATTTTGACCAACTCATTTGCTTCGGCATAGCAGTTTGAACGCTAATCAATAACCAATCCTGATACCTCCGGAGACGGCATAACCCGCCTCCTGTATTATAATTCCATCGGGGATCTTCTTTTGGAAAGTTCTCATCAATGTTACCCTCTACTTTCCCATTCCGAATATCTTATCTCACTTAATCCCTCGCAACCTGTATAACCATATAACCTGTATAACCATTTATCAAGGAGAAGCTGCCGGGCACAGGTTTAGGCTCCTTTTGCCCTTTTATCTCTTCATTTAATTCCTGCGATTATAAACTTTATAAGTAATTCCAATTAGCTGAACAATAGTTACATCTCTCAGCTCCTACCTTTTGTAACTTCTTACAGATGTCAATAAACAGCATATTAAGCATCAATCCCTGACATTAATTTTAGGTCCAAATCAGTCTATCCACAGAACAACACTAACTGCAATACAGCTAACTCAATTTACTTTCATGTGTACAGATGCATCTGAAGGGGGAACAAGGTGGCACTTTAGTAATGGAACCGGTTCTTATTTTGTAATTATTTCCCCAAACAAATTCTTTTGGTACCAAATATAAACATACAAACTAAAATACTGAGCTCAGACACGCAAACTGAATACCGAGTTCAAATATGCAAACAGATCACAATTACACTTCTTTTATGCATAAACTGTCCAAGCTCAGCCTCCTTCTAATGTTTCAGAAAGCAATTTGACGGCAATACGTTTGAATTGAACATATCAACACAGAAGGATACAGATAACTAACACAGAAAGATAACACAGGTAACGTTACCAGAACAACAGTAAACAGGATCAAATCACCGGTTTCAACAGTAAATACAGATTAAATCACCAGAACTACAGACCAGGTGCTGAGCAGCACAAATAACCAGACCAGGTGCGCACAAATAACCAGACCAGGTGCGCACAAATAACCAGACCAGGTGCGCACAAATAACCAGACCAGGTGCCGAGCCTGCGGCACAAATAACCAGACCAGGTGCACACAAATAACCAGACCAGGTGCGCACAAATAACCAGACCAGGTGCGCACAAATAACCAGACCAGGTGCCGAGCCTGCGGCACAAATAACCAGACCAGGTGCACACAAATAACCAGACCAGGTGCGCACAAATAACCAGACCAGGTGCGCACAAATAACCAGACCAGGTGCCGAGCCTGCAGAGGTTTCCCTCTGTCTGACGGACGGCTGCCCAGGCAATACCCCGGGAGCTCCCTGCCCAACCGAGCGCGGCTTTCGCCACGTCTGACCGGCAGGCTACCAGATGCCTGACCAGCAGGCTACCAGACCAGGTGGGTACCCAATAGTCCAGATAAAGCACCTTCTTACCAGTCAGAGGTCCGTCGTGAGCAGCAGAGGGTCGGTCGCGTCCGATGCACTCCCCAAGAATACCTCGGTGCTAGCCGGAGCAGGATCGAGACGCGACTCGCCTCGCAGCCCACGATGTCCCCAGCTGGGTCGCCAAAAATGTTAGCAATCAGGACACATAACTACGGGCGTAGTTCTATGCGGTGCTTTATTTCAGCGCTGGGAAACCAGGGGTTCGCACCCAAAGCTGGCTTCGCTGGTCAGTTTAAGTTACACAGTATTTATACAGTCCATTCACATACATATTCATATATTCATTAAGATATGTAACGGTTACTCAATATTGATTACAACATCGATTGCTACATCTTGGAACTATTTTGATCATGTGCAGTGCCTTCACTCTATACGTATTTTTAGGCTAAGATAAAAGCTAAGTTGTTAAGATAAAGTATACTTGAACATGATATGCTTGAACATCCTCTCAGGGACAGTTTACAAAACTGATTCATCCTTCCAGGAACATTTTGTAAAACTGGTCCGCTTACTAACACTTTCTCGTTCAAATCTATGGGGCCCGGACGCCTGGGTCCCTCCTCGGTGAAATCTATGGGGCCCGGACGCCTGGGTCCCTTCTCGCTGAAATCTATGGGGCCCGGATGCCTAGGTCACTTCTGGCTGAAATCTATGGGGCCCGGACGCCTGGGTCCCTCCTCGGTCAAATCTATGGGGCCCGGACGCCTGGGTCCCTTCTCGCTGAAATCTATGGGGCCCGGACGCCTGGGTCCCTCCTCAGTCCAATCTATGGGGCCCGGACGCCTGGGTCCCTTCTCGCTGAAATCTATGGGGCCCGGACGCCTGGGTCCCTCATTGCTCAAATCTATGGGGCCCGGACGCCTGGGTCCCTGCAGCATCAAATCTATGGGGCCCGGACGCCTGGGTCCCTCCTCGGTCAAATCTATGGGTCCCGGACCCCTGAGTCCCTCCTCGGTCAAATCCATGGGCCCGGACGCCTGGGTCCTTCCTCGCTGAAATCTATGGGGCCCGGACGCCTGGGTCCCTCATTGGTCACATCTATGGGGCCCGGACGCCTGGGTCCTTTCTCGTTCAAATCTATGGGGCCCGGACGCCTGGGTCCCTCCTCGGTGAAATCTATGGGGCCCGGACGCCTGGGTCCCTTCTCGATGAAATCTATGGGGCCCGGACGCCTAGGTGACTTCTGGCTGAAATCTATGGGGCCCGGACGCCTGGGTCCCTCCTCGGTCAAATCTATGGGGCCCGGACGCCTGAGTCCCTGCAGCATCAAATCTATGGGGCCCGGACGCCTGGGTCCCTGCAGCATCAAATCTATGGGGCCCGGACGCCTGGGTCCCTCCTCGGTCAAATCTATGGGGCCCGGACGCCTGGGTCCCTTCTCGCTGCAATCTATGGGGCCCGGACGCCTGGGTCCCTCCTCGGTCAAATCTATGGGTCCCGGACGCCTGGGTCCCTCCTGAGTCAAATCTATGGGGCCCGGACGCCTGGCTCCCTTCTCGCTGAAATCTATGGGGCCCGGACGCCTGGGTCCCTTCTCGCTGAAATCTATGGGGCCTGGACGCCTGGGTCCCTCTTCGGTCAAATCTATGGGGCCCGGACGCCTGGGTCCCTCCTCGGTCAAATCTATGGGGCCCGGACGCCTGGGTCCCTTCTCGCAGAAATCTATGGGGCCCGGACACCTGGGTCCCTCCTCGGTCAAATCTATAGGGCCCGGACGCCTGGGTCCCTCGTCGTTCAAATATATGGGGCCCGGACGCCTGGGTCCCTCATGGGTCAAATCTATGGGGCCCGGACGCCTGGGTCCCTCATGGGTCAAATCTATGGGGCCCGGACGCCTGGGTCCCTCCTCGGTCAAATCTATGGGGCCCGGACGCCTGGGTCCCTTCTCGTTCAAATCTATGGGGCCCGGACGCCTGGGTCCCTCCTCATTCAAATCTATGGGGCCTGGATGCCTGGGTGCCTCCTGAGTCAAATCTATGGGGCCCGGACGCCTGGGTCCCTCGTCGTTCAAATATATGGGGCCTGGACGCCTGGGTCCCTCCTCGGTCAAATCTATGGGGCCCGGACGCCTGGGTCCCTTCTCGTTCAAATCTATGTGGCCCGGACGCCTGGGTCCCTCCTCGGTCAAATCTATGGGGCCCGGACGCCTGGGTCCCTCTTCAGTCAAATCTATGGGGCCCGGACGCCTGGGTCCCTTCTCGCTGAAATCTATGGGGCCCGGACGCCTGGGTCCCTTCTTGTTCAAATCTATGGGGCCCAGACGACTGGGTCCCTCCTCGGTGAAATCTATGGGGCCCGGACGCCTGGGTCCCTCCTCGGTCAAATCTATAGGGTCCGGACGCCTGGGTCCCTTCTCGCTGAAATCTATGGGGCCCGGACACCTGGGTCCCTCCTCAGTGCAATAATCTATGGGGCCCGAACGCCTGGGTCCCTTCTCGGTGAAATCTATGGGGCCCGGACACCTGGGTCCCTCATTAATCAAATCTATGCGTCCCGAACGCCTGGGTCCCTTCTCGTTCAAATCTATGGGGCCCGGACGCCTGGGTCCCTTCTCGTTCAAATCTATGGGGCCCGGACGCCTGGGTCCCTCCTCGGAGAAATCTATGGGGCCCGGACGCCTGGGTCCCTTCTCGTTCAAATCTATGGGGCCCGGACGCCTGGGTCCCTCCTCGGTCAAATCTATGGGGCCCGGACGCCTAGGTCACTTCTGGCTGAAATCTATGGGGCCCGGACGCCTGGGTCCCTCCTCGGTCAAATCTATGGGGCCTGGACGCCTGGGTCCCTCTTCGGTCAAATCTATGGGGCCCGGACGCCTGGGTCCCTTCTCGGTCAAATATATGTGGCCCGGACGCCTGGGTCCCTCTTCAGTCAAATCTATGGGGCCCGGACGCCTGGGTCCCTTCTCGCTGAAATATATGGGGCCCGGACGCCTGGGTCCCTCCTCGTACAAATCTATGGGGCCCGGACGCCTGGGTCCCTCCTCGGCCAAATCAATGGGGCCCGGACGCCTGGGTCCCTCCTCAGTGCAATAATCTATGGGGCCCGAACGCCTGGGTCCCTTCTCGCTGAAATCTATGGGGCCCGGACGCCTGGGTCCCTCCTCAGTCAAATCTATGGGGCCCGGACTCCTGGGTCCCTCCTGAGTCCAATCTATGGGGCCCGGACGCCTGGGTCCCTCCTCGGTCAAATCTATGGGGCCCGGACGCCTGGGTCCCTTTTCGCCGAAATCTATGGGGCCCGGACGCCTGAGTCCCTTGTCGGTCAAATCTATGGGGCCCGGACTCCTGGGTCCCTCCTGAGTCCAATCTATGGGGCCCGGACGCCTGGGTCCCTCCTCGGTCAAATCTATGGGGCCCGGACGCCTGGGTCCCTTCTCGTTCGAATCTATGGGGCCCGGACGCCTGGGTCCCTTCTCGCGGAATCTATGGGTCCCAGACGCCTGGGTCCCTCTTCGGTCAAATCTATGGGGCCCGGACGCCTGGGTCCCTCATGGGTCAAATCTATGGGGTCGGACGCCTGATTCCCTCCTGAGTCAAATCTATGCGGCCCGGACGCCTGGGTCCCTCCTCGGTCAAATCTATGGGGCCCGGTCGCCTGGGTCCCTTCTCGCTGAAATCTATGGGGCCCGGACGCCTGGGTCCCTACTCGCTGAAATATATGGGGCCCGGAAGCCTGGGTCCCCCCTCTGTTAAATCTATGGGGCCCGGTCGCCTGGGTCCCTTCTCCCTCAAATCTATGGGGCCCGGACGCCTGGGTCCCTTCTCGCTCAAATCTATGGGGCCCGGACGCCTGGGTCCTTCCTCGCTGAAATCTATGGGGCCCGGACGCTTGGCTCAATTCTCATTCAAATCTATGGGGCCCGGACGCCTGGGTCCCTTCTCGTTCAAATCTATGGGCCCCGGACGCCTGGGTCCCTCCTCGGTCAAATCTATGGGACCCGGACACCTGGGTCCCTTCTCGCTGAAATCTATGGGGCCCGGACGCCTGGGTCCCTCCTCGGTCAAATCTATGGGGCCCGGACGCCTGGGTCCCTTCTCGCTGAAATCTATGGGGCCCGGACGCCTGGGTCCCTCCTCATTCAATTCTATGGGGCCCGGACGCCTGGGTGCCTCCTGAGTCAAATCTATGGGGCCCGGACGCCTGGGTCCCTCGTCGTTCAAATATATGGGGCCCGGACGCCTGGGTCCCTCATGGGTCAAATCTATGGGGCCCGGACGCCTGGGTCCCTGCTCCATCAAATCTATGGGGCCCGGACACCTGGGTCCCTTCTCGCTGAAATCTATGGGGCCCGGACGCCTGGGTCCCTCCTCGGTCAAATCTATGGGGCCCGGACGCCTGGGTCCCTCCTTGGTCAAATCTATGGGGTCCGGACGCCTGGGTCCCTCCTGAGTCAAATCTATGGGGCCCGGACGCCTGGGTCCCTGCTCGCTGAAATCTATGGGGCCCGGACGCCTGGGTCCCTCCTCGGTCAAATCTATGGGGCCAGGACGCCTGGGTCCCTCCTCGGTCAAATCTATGGGGCCCGGACGCCTGGGTCCCTTCTCGCCGAAATCTATGGGGCCCGGACGCCGGGGTCCCTTCTCGTTCAAATCTATGGGGCCCGGACGCCTGGGTCCCTCCTCGGTCAAATCTATGGGGCCCGGACGCCTGGGTCCCTTCTCGCTGAAATCCATGGGGCCCGGACGCCTGGGTCCCTCCTCGGTCAAATCTATGGGGCCCAGTCGCCTGGGTCCCTTCTCGCTGAAATCTATGGGGCCCGGACGCCTGGGTCCCTTCTCGCTGAAATCTATGGGGCCCGGACGCCTGGGTCCCTCCTCGGTTAAATCTATGGGGCCCGGACGCCTGGGTCCCTTCTCGCTGAAATCTATGGGGCCCGGACGCCTGGGTCCCTCATTGCTCAAATCTATGGGGCCCGGACGCCTGGGTCCCTTCTCGGTCAAATCTATGGGGCCCGGACGCCTGGGTCCCTCCTCTGTCATATCTATGGGGCCCGGACGCCTGGGTCCCTTCTCGTTCAAATCTCTGGGGCCCGGACGCCTGGGTCTCTTCTCGGTCAAATCTATGGGGCCCGGAGGCCTGGGTCCCTCATTGTTCAAATCTATGGGGCCCGGACGCCTGGGTCCCTCATTGCTCAAATCTATGGGGCCCGGACGCCTGGGTCCCTGCAGCATCAAATCTATGGGGCCCGGACACCTGGGTCCCTTCTCGATCAAATCTATGGGTCCCGGACGCCTGGGTCCCTCCTCTGTCAAATCTATGGGGCCCGGACGCCTGCGTCCCTCACTGGACAAATCTATGGGGCCTGGACGCCTGGGTCCCTCATTGGCCAAATCTATGGGGCCCGGACGCCTGGGTCCCTCATGGGTCAAATGTATGGGGCCCGGACGCCTGGGTCCCTCCTCAGTGCAATAATCTATGGGGTCCAGACGCCTGGGTCCCTCCTCGGTCAAATCTATGGGGCCCGGACGCCTGGGTCCCTTCCCGCCGAAATCTATGGGGCCCGGACGCCTGGGTCCCTCCTCAGTCAAATCTATGGGGCCCGGACGCCTGGGTCCCTCTTCGGTAAAATCTATGGGGCCCGGACGCCTGGGTCCCTCCTCAGTCAAATCTATGGGGCCCGGACGCCTGGGTCCCTTCTCGCTGAAATCTATGGGGCCCGGACGCCTGGGTCCCTTCTAGTTCAAATCTATGGGGCCCAGACGCCTGGGTCCCTCCTCAGTCAAATCTATGGGGCCCGGACGCCTGGGTCCCTCCTCTGTCAAATCTATGGGGCCCGGACGCCTGGGTCCCTTCTCGTTCAAATCTATGGGGCCCGGACGCCTGGGTCCCTCCTCATTGCAATCTATGGGGCCCGGACGCCTGGGTCCCTCATCACTCAAATCTATGGGGCCCAGACGCCTGGGTCCCTCATTGGTCAAATCTATGGGTCCCGGACGCCTGGGTCCCTTCTTGTTCGAATCTATGCGGCCCGGACACCTGGGTTCCTTCTCGCTGAAATCTATGGGGCCCGGACGCCTGGGTCCCTCCTCGCTGAAATCTATGGGGCCCGGACGCCTGGGTCCCTTCTCGCTGCAATCTATGGGGCCCGGACGCCTGGGTCCCTCCTCGGTCAAATCTATGGGGCCCGGACGCCTGGGTCCCTTCTCGCTGAAATCTATGGGGCCCGGATGCCTGGGTCCCTCCTCGGCCAAATCTATGGGGCCCGGACGCCTGGGTGCCTCCTGAGTCAAATCTATGGGGCCTGGACGCCTGGGTCCCTCGTCGTTCAAATATATGGGGCCCAGACACCTGGGTCCCTTCTAGTTCAAATCTATGGGGCCCGAACGCGTGGGTCCCTTCTCATTCAAATCTATGGGGCCCGGACGCCTGGGTCCCTCCTCGGTGCAATAATCTCTGGGGCCCGGACGCCTGGGTCCCTCCCTGTTCAAATCTATGGGGCCCGGACGCCTGGGTCCCTGCTCCATCAAATCTATGGGGCCTGGACGCCTGGGTCCCTCCCTGTTCAAATCTATGGGGCCCGGATGCCTGGGTCCCTTCTCGTTCAAATCTATGGGGCCCGGACGCCTGGGTCCCTCCTCGGTCAAATCTATGGGGCCCGGACGCCTGGGTCCCTTCTCGCTGAATCTATGGGGTCGGACGCCTGGGTCCCTTCTCGCCGAAATCTATGGGGCCCGGACGCCTGGGTCCCTTCTCGCTGAATCTATGGGGTCGGACGCCTGGGTCCCTTCTCTGCGAAATCTATGAGGCCCGAACGCCTGGGTCCCTCTTCGGTCAAATCTATGGGGCCCGGACGCCTGGGTCCCTCCTCAGTCAAATCTATGGGGCCCGGACGCCTGGGTCCCTCTTCGGTCAAATCTATGGGGCCCGGACGCCTGGGTCCCTCCTCAGTCAAATCTATGGGGCCCGGACGCCTGGGTCCCTTCTCGCTGAAATCTATGGGGCCCGGACGCCTGGGTCCCTTCTAGTTCAAATCTATGGGGCCCAGACGCCTGGGTCCCTCCTCGGTCAAATCTATGGGGCCCGGACGCCTGGGTCCCTCCTCTGTCAAATCTATGGGGCCCGGACACCTGGGTCCCTTCTCGTTCAAATCTATGGGGCCCGGACGCCTGGGTCCCTCCTCATTGCAATCTATGGGGCCCGGACGCCTGGGTCCCTCATCACTCAAATCTATGGGGCCCAGACGCCTGGGTCCCTCATTGGTCAAATCTATGGGTCCCGGACGCCTGGGTCCCTTCTTGTTCGAATCTATGGGGCCCGGACACCTGGGTCCCTTCTCGCTGAAATCTATGGGGCCCGGACGCCTGGGTCCCTTCTCGCTGAAATCTATGGGGCCCGGACGCCTGGGTCCCTTCTCGCTGCAATCTATGGGGCCCGGACGCCTGGGTCCCTCCTCGGTCAAATCTATGTGGCCCGGACGCCTGGGTCCCTTCTCGCTGAAATCTATGGGGCCCGGATGCCTGGGTCCCTCCTCGGCCAAATCTATGGGGCCCGGACGCCTGGGTGCCTCCTGAGTCAAATCTATGGGGCCTGGACGCCTGGGTCCCTCCCTGTTCAAATCTATGGGGCCCGGATGCCTGGGTCCCTTCTCGTTCAAATCTATGGGGCCCGGACGCCTGGGTCCCTCCTCCGTCAAATCTATGGGGCCCGGACGCCTGGGTCCCTCATTGGTCATATCTATGGGGCCCGGACGCCTGGGTCCCTCCTGAGTCAAATCTATGGGGCCCGGACGCCTGGGTCCCTTCTCGCTGAAATCTATGGGGCCCGGACGCCTGGGTCCCTTCTCGCTGAATCTATGGGGCCCGGATGCCTGGGTCCCTTCTCGCTGAATCTATTGGTCCCGGACGCCTGGGTCCCTCTTCAGTCAAATCTATGGGACCGGACGCCTGGGTCCCTTCTCGCTAAAATCTATGGGGCCCGGACTCCTGGGTCCCTCCTTGGTCAAATCTATGGGGCCCAGACGCCTGGGTCCCTCGTCGTTCAAATCTATGGGGACCGTACGCCTGGGTTCGTCATGGGTCAAATCTATGGGGCCTGGACGCCTGGGTCCCTGCTCCATCAAATCTATGGGGCCCGGACGCCTGGGTCCCCGCTCGCTGAAATCTATGGGGCCCGGACGCCTGGGTCCCTCCTCGGAAAAATCTATGGGGCCCGGACGCCTGGGTCCCTTCTCGCTGAAATCTATGGGGCCCGGACGCCTGGGTCCCTCCTCGGTCAAATCTATGGGGCCCGGACGCCTGGGTCCCTCATTGGTCATATCTATGGGGCCCGGACGCCTGGGTCCCTCCTGAGTCAAATCTATGGGACCCGGACGCCTGGGTCCCTTCTCGCTGAAATCTATGGGGCCCGGACGCCTGGGTCCCTTCTCGCCGAAATCTATGGGGCCCGGACGCCTGGGACCCTTCCCACTGAAATCTATGGGGCCCAGACGCCTGAGTCCCTCCTCGGTCAAATCTATGGGGCCCGGACGCCTGGGTCCCTCCTCGGTCAAATCTATGGGGCCCGGATGCCTGGGTCCCTTCTCGCCGAAATCTATGGGGCCCGGACGCCTGGGACCCTCCAGAGTCAAATCTATGGGGTCCGCACGCCTGGCTCCCTTCTCGCTGAAATCTATGGGGCCCGGACGCCTGGGTCCCTTCTCGTTTGAATCTATGGGGCCCGGACGCCTGGGTCCCTTCTCGCTGAATCTATGGGGCCCGGACGCCTGGGTCCCTTCTCGCTGAAATCTATGGGGCCCGGACGCCTGGGTCCCTCTTCGGTCAAATCTATGGGACCCGGATGCCTGGGTCCCTTCTCGCTGAAATCTATGGGGCCCGGACGCCTGGGTCCCTTCTAGTTCAAATCTATGGGGCCCGGACGCCTGGGTCCCTCCTCGGTCAAATCTATGGGGCCCGGACGCCTGGGTCCCTCCTCGGTCAAATCTATGGGGCCCGGACACCTGGGTCCCTTCTAGTTCAAATCTATGGGGCCCGGACGCGTGGGTCCCTTCTCGTTCAAATCTATGGGGCCCGGACGCCTGGGTCCCTCCTCATTGCAATCTATGGGGCCCGGACGCCTGGGTCCCTCATCACTCAAATCTATGGGACCCAGACGCCTGGGTCCCTCATTGGTCAAATCTATGGGGCCCGGACGCCTGGGTCCCTTCTCGCCTATATCTATGGGGCCCGGACGCCTGGGTCCCTCCAGAGTCAAATCTATGGGGCCCGGACGCCTGGCTCCCTTCTCGCTGAATCTATGGGGCCCGGACGCCTGGGTTCGTCATGGGTCAAATCTATGGGGCCCGGACGCCTGGGTCCCTGCTCCATCAAATCTATGGGGCCCGGACGCCTGGGTCCCCGCTCGCTGAAATCTATGGGGCCCGGACGCCTGGGTCCCTCCTCGGAGAAATCTATGGGGCCCGGACGCCTGGGTCCCTTCTCGCTGAAATCTATGGGGCCCGGACGCCTGGGTCCCTCCTCGGTCAAATCTATGGGGCCCGGACGCCTGGGTCCCTCATTGGTCATATCTATGGGGCCCGGACGCCTGGGTCCCTCCTGAGTCAAATCTATGGGGCCCGGACGCCTGGGTCCCTTCTCGCTGAAATCTATGGGGCCCGGACGCCTGGGTCCCTTCTCGCCGAAATCTATGGGGCCCGGACGCCTGGGTTCCTCCTCGGTCAAATCTATGGGGCCCGGACGCCTGGGTCCCTTCCCACTGAAATCTATGGGGCCCGGACGCCTGAGTCCCTCCTCGGTCAAATCTATGGGGCCCGGACGCCTGGGTCCCTCCTCGGTCAAATCTATGGGGCCCGGACGCCTGGGTCCTTCCTCTGTCAAATCTATGGGGCCCGGACGCCTGGGTCCCTTCTCGCCGAAATCTATGGGGCCCCGGACGCCTGGGTCCCTCCAGAGTCAAATCTATGGGGCCCGGACGCCTGGCTCCCTTCTCGCTGAAATCTATGGGGCCCGGACGCCTGGGTCCCTTCTCGTTTGAATCTATGGGGCCCGGACGCCTGGGTCCCTTCTCGCTGAATCTATGGGGCCCGGACGCCTGGGTCCCTTCTCGCTGAAATCTATGGGTCCCGGACGCCTGGGTCCCTCTTCGGTCAAATCTATGGGACCCGGACGCCTGGGTCCCTTCTCGCTGAAATCTATGGGGCCCGGACGCCTGGGTCCCTTCTAGTTCAAATCTATGGGGCCCGGACGCCTGGGTCCCTCCTCGGTCAAATCGATGGGGCCCGGACGCCTGGGTCCCTCCTCGGTCAAATCTATGGGGCCCGGACACCTGGGTCCCTTCTAGTTCAAATCTATGGGGCCCGGACGCGTGGGTCCCTTCTCGTTCAAATCTATGGGGCCCGGACGCCTGGGTCCCTCCTCGGTCAAATCTATGGGGCCCGGACACCTGGGTCCCTTCTCGCTGAAATCTATGGGGCCCGGACGCCTGGGTCCCTCCTCGGAGAAATCTATGGGGCCCGGACGCCTGGGTCCCTTCTCGCTGAAATCTATGGGGCCCGGACGCCTGGGTCCCGCCTCGGTCAAATCTATGGGGTGCGGACGCCTGGGTCCCTCCTCGGTCAAATCTATGGGGCCCGGACGCCTGGGTCCCTTCTCGACGATATCTATGGGGCCCGGACGCCTGGGTCCCTCCAGAGTCAAATCTATGGGGCCCGGACGCCTGGCTCCCTTCTCGCTGAATCTATGGGGCCTAGACGCATGGGTCCCTCCTCGGTCAAATCTATGGGGCCCGGACGCCTGGGTCCCTCCTCGGTCAAATCTATGGGGCCCGGATGCCTGGGTCCCTTCTCATTCAAATCTATGGGGCCCGGACGTCTGGGTCCCTTCTCGCTGAAATCTATGGGGCCCGGACGCCTGGGTCCCTTCTCGCTGAAATCTATGGGGCCTGGACGCCTGGGTCCCTCTTCGGTCAAATCTATGGGGCCCGGACGCCTGGGTCCCTCCTCGGTCAAATCTATGGGGCCCGGACGCCTGGGTCCCTTCTCGCTGAAAATCTATGGGGCCCGGACGCCTGGGTCCCTTCTAGTTCAAATCTATGGGGCCCAGACGCCTGGGTCCCTCCTCGGTCAAATCTATGGGGCCCGGACGCCTGGGTCCCTCCTCTGTCAAATCTATGGGGCCCGGACACCTGGGTCCCTCCTCATTGCAATCTATGGGGCCCGGACGCCTGGGTCCCTCATCTCTCAAATCTATGGGGCCCGGACGCCTGGGTCCCTCATTGGTCAAATCTATGGGTCCCGAACGCCTGGGTCCCTTCTCGTTCAAATCTATGGGGCCCGGACACCTGGGTCCCTTCTCGCTGAAATCTATGGGGCCCGGACGCCTGGGTCCCTCCTCGGAGAAATCTATGGGGCCCGGACGCCTGGGTCCCTTCTCGCTGAAATCTATGGGGCCCGGACGCCTGGGTCCCCTCCTCATTCAAATCTATGGGGCCCGGATGCCTGGGTCCCTCGTCGTTCAAATATATGGGGCCCGGACGCCTGGGTTCCTCATGGGTCAAATCTATGGGGCCCGGACGCCTCGGTCCCTCCTGAGTCAAATCTATGGGGCCCAGACGCCTGGGTCCCTTCTCGTTTAAATCTATGGGGCCCGGACGCCTGGGTCCCTTCTAGTTCAAATCTATGGGGCCCGGACGCCTGGGTCCCTCCTCGGTCAAGTTATGGGGCCCGGACGCCTGGGTCCCTTCTCGTTTAAATCTATGGGGCCCGGACGCCTGGGTCCTTCTAGTTCAAAATCTATGGGGCCGGACGCCTGGGGTCCCTCCTCGGTGAAATCTATGGGGCCCGGACGCCTGGGTCCCTTCTCGCTGAAATCTATGGGGCCCGGACGCTGGGTCCCTGCTAGTTCAAATCTATGGGGCCCAGACGCCTGGGTCCCTCCTCGGTCAAATCTATGGGCCCGGACGCCTGGG
>CABFKC020000252.1:0-24033 GCA_901699155.2 Streptopelia turtur | reverse complement strand
TTCCGGAGGAATTTGGCGCACAGGGAACCGGTGTCCTCGTCCCCAACACCTGCGCCCTCATCCCATCAGACCAGAGTGATGCTGTCACTTAAGGAAGGGACATTCTGCGCCCTGTCCCCAGGGATGCTTTGGGTGCCTCAGTTTCCCCTTCCAGACCCTTCCCTCGTGGGCTTCTCCTCCTCTGAGGCCACTCGGATGTCCCCAAGGACATGGGCAGGACTGTCCCCAAGTCCCCCCAAGTCCCCCCACTATGGCCGTCACACCAGCTGTCCCCTCTGACAGGTCCTGGTGTCCCCAGGATTGTCGCCAACGCAGGACAACTCTCCATTGAGCGTCCCACGCTGGCACCTGCCTGCTCTAATTCCCCCTCGTTATGTCTCCTTCGTTAACGATGTGTTCACTTGTTAATTCAACCTGGATTAAAACGGCCTCGCTCGCTTATTCTCTTCCAATTAATTTGTTCCTCGCTTCTGTTCCCAAATTAATTCGTCAGGCGCCAAGAACAAACAGCGGCGCCCGGGGTCTGGGAAGGAAACGGGATTAATTAACCCGCTGGGTTTAATTGGGGCTGATCGCAGGGTGGGGACACGGAGCTGGGGAGGGGGGAGCAGAGTCCCCATGTCCCCCCTGAGCATCCCATGGGGGTGGGGACGCAGGGTTGTGCACACGGGGTGGTGACACCAGGTGGGACACACGGGGTGGTCACATGGGGTTGGACACACGGGTTGTGACACCGGGTTGGACACATGGGGTGGTGACACTGGGTTGGACACACGGGCTGGTGACACGGGGTTGGACACACAGGATGGTGACACCAGGTTGGACACACGGGGTGGTGACACGGGGTTGGACACACGGGTTGGTGGCACCAGGTGGGACACACGGTGTGGTGACACCGGGTTGGACACACAGGTTGTGACACAGGGTTGGACACATGGGGTGGTGACAACAGGTTGTACCCACAGGATGGTGACACTGGGTTGGACACACGGGGTGGTGACATGGGGTTGGACACACGGGTTGGTGGCACCAGGTGGGACACACGGGGTGCTGACACCAGGCTGGACACACGGCGTGGTGACACCGGGTTGGACACACAGGATGGTGACACGGGGTTGGACACACGGGGTGGTGACACCGGGTTGGGCACACGGGTTGGTGGCACCAGGTTGGACACACGGGGTGGTGACACTGGCTTGGACACATGGGTTGGTGACACCAGGTTGGACACACGGGGTGGTGACACTGGGTTGGACACACGGGTTGGTGACACCGGGTTGAACACACGGGGTGGTGACACCAGGTTGGACACACAGGATGCTGACACCGGGTTGGACACATGGGGTGGTGACACCGGGTTGGATACACGGGGTGGTGGCACCAGGTTGGACACACGGAGTGGTGACACGGGGTTGGATACACGGGGTGGTGACACCGGGTTGTACACATGGGGTGGTGACACCGAGTTGGACACATGGGGTGGTGACACCGAGTTGGACACACAGTTTGGTGACACCGGGTTGGACACATGGGGTGGTGACACTGGGTTGGACACACGGTTTGGTGGCACCAGGTTGGACGCACGGAGTGGTGACACTGGGTTGAACACACGGCGTGGTGACACTGGCTTGGACGCACGGGGTGGTGACACCAGGCTGGACACACAGGGTGGGTGACACCGGGTTGAACACATGGGTTGTGACACCAGGTTGGACACATGGGGTGATGGCACCAGGTTGGACACACGGGGTGGTGACACCGGGTTGGACACACAGGGTGGTGACACCAGGTTGTACTCACGGGGTGGTGGCACCAGGTTGGACACACGGGGTGGTGACACCGGGTTGGACACAAAGGGTGGTGGCACCAGGTTGTACACACGGGGTGGTGGCACCAGGTTGGACACACGGGGTGGTGACACCGGGTTGGACACACGGGGTGGTGACAGGCGGTTTGTTACTCCCCTCGGGAACGCAGCGCAGGGGACACAATGTGGCACCTCTGGGGGTGTCACCGGGGTGGGGGGGTCAACGGTGGGTACAGCGCGGGGCTAAAAATACACGGTGACTTTTTCTTCTGGATTTGCTCTAATGAGTCATTCGCTTTAAGTAATTTAGTGCTCGTTACATAATCACTTTCATTTTCAGCTGGGGAAAAATGGAAATTTCTCTTTTTTTATGTTTTGTTTTCCTCCTTTTTTCTGTTTTATTTAATGAAAAGGGCTCTTAGCTCAAGCTCCAGCCAATTTCCCAGCTCTTTCCTGCATTTTTTCAGTGTGGTGGGGACCAAATGGGCTGAGGGGCCCGATCCGGGGTACCCAGCACAGCCGTGTCCCCCCCAGGCTGGGTCAAACACCCACCAGTGCTCCCAGTGTGGCCCAGTAAACCCAGTGCCATGCCCCAGTAAACCCAGTGCTGTGCCTTAACAAGTCTAGTGCCAGATTTCAGCAATCCCATCACTGAATCCCAGTAAGCCCAGTATAGTGTCCCAGCAAACCCTGTGCTGTGTCCCAGTTAACCCAGTGTCGTGTCCTAACAAATCTAGTGCCATATACCAGCAATCCCAGTGCTACATCCCAGTAAGCCCAGTATAGTGTCCCAGCAAACCCAGTGCTGTGTCCCAGTTAACCCAGTGCCATGTCCTAACAAATCTAGTGCCATATATCAGCGATCCCAGTGCTACATCCCAGTAAGCCCAGTATAGTGTCCCAGCAAACCCAGTGCTGTGTCCCAGTTAACCCAGTGCCATGTCCTAACAAATCTAGTGCCATATATCAGCGATCCCAGTGCTACATCCCAGTAAGCCCAGTGTTACGTCCCAGCAAGCTCAGTATGATGCCCCAGTAAACCCAGTGCTGTGTCATAGAATTCCCAGTGTTGCATCCTACCGAGCCCAGTACAGTGCCCTAGGAAACCCAGTGCCATGTCCCAGTAAACCCAGTACAGTGCCCCCGTAAGCCCAGTGCTGTGTCCTAAAAAGTCCAGTGCCATATCCCAGTAATCCCAGGTCTGCATCCCAGCAAGCCCAGTGCCATGTCCCAGTAAGCTCAGTACCGATCCCCAGCAAGCACAGTACGGTGTCCCAGTAAACCAAGTGCTATGTCCCAGCAAGCCCAGTGTCACGTTCCAGCAAACCCAGTGCCACATCCCAGTTAACCCAGTGCCACAACTCAGTTAACCCAGTGCTGTGTCCCAGTAAGCCCAGTGCCATGTCTTAGTAAACCCAGTGCCATGTCCCAGCAAACCCAGTGCCATGCCCCAGCAAACCCAGTGCCATGCCCCAGCAAACCCAGTGCCACGCACCAGTAAACCCAGTGCCACGCACCAGTAAACCCAGTGCCACATCCCAGTAAACCCAGTGCCACGCACCAGTAAACCCAGTGCCACGTCCCAGTAAACCCAGTGCCATGTCCTAGTAAACCCAGTGTCATGTCCCAGCAAACCCAGTGCCATGTCCCAGTAAGCCCAGTGTCATGTCCCTGTAAGCCCAATGCTGTGTCCCAGCAAATCAAGTGCCATGTCCCAGTAAGCCCAGTGCCATGTCCCAGTAAGCCCAGTGCTGTGTCCCAGTAACCCAGTGCCATGTCCCAGTAAACCCAATACCAGTTCTCAGGAAGCCCAGTATCATGTCCCAGCAAGCCCAGTATGGTGCCCCAGAAAACTCATCGTCATGTCCCAGTAAACCACTGCCATGTCCCAGCAAGCCCAGCGCCATGTCCCAGTAAGCCCAGTATAGTGCCCCAGAAAATGCAGTGCCGTGTCCCAGTAAATCCAGTATGGTGCCCCAGTACACCCAGTGCCATGTCCCAGTACACCCAGTGCCATGTCCAAACAAACCCAGTGTCATGTTTCAGCAAACCCAGTGCTGTATCCCAGTAAACCCAGTGCTGTATCCCAGTAAACCCAGTGCTGTGTCCCAGTAAACCAAGTGCTGTGTCCCAGTAAACCCAGTGCTGTTTCGCAGTAAACCCAGTACTGTATCCCAGTAAACCCAGTGCCGTGTCCCAGTAAGCCCAGTGCTGTATCCCAGTAAACCCAGTGCTGTATCCCAGTAAACCCAGTGCCGTGTCCCAGTAAGCCCAGTGTCATGTCCTAAGAAGCCAAAGGGGAGGGGGCCCTGGCCACCCTCAGTGCTGGGTGGGGAGTGGGGGGCTCCAGCTCAGACCCTGTGAGACTGGGATCTACTGGGATCTACTGGTGGGGGGTAGGATCCCCCATCCCTACCCCAGGATCCCCCATGATTCCCCCCACCAGCCCTCGCTGCCACCGCGGTGGGGACAGGGGGTGGGACACTCAGGTTTGGAGCTGCAGCCGAGGAATTAACTCTGCCAAATGTTTTATTTGTGTAGGAACACAATTATGCTAATTAAAGCATATCTGTAATTACAGCACTTAGTGGCCCGTAAGTGCACAAGTGACTTTGGAGGAGCTGCAAACCTGGCGGGTGGCTCAGCCCCGGAGCCAGCAGGGTGCTGGGCAGGGACAGAGCTGCTGTCCCCTTGGGAGGTGACAACGGTGACCTCGGTGCTGGCACAGCCGGTCGCTGCCTGTGCCCTGCCAGGGAAAATGGGCAGCGGCTTCAGGCAGCGCGCGGGAGTGAGCTGGGGCTTGTCACCAAGGGTGCTTGGGGACAGCAGGACACATCAGTACCCACTGCTGCATCCTGGTACCCATCACTGCACCCCAGCACCCATCGCTGCATCCCAGTACCCACCACTGCATCCCAGCACCCATCACTGCATCCCAGCACCCATCACTGCATCCCGGTACCCATCACTGCATACCAGTACCCATCACTGCATCCCGGTAGCCATCACTGCATCCCAGTACCCATCACTGCATCTCAGCACCCATCACTGCATCCCAGTACCCATCACTGCATCCCAGTACCCATCACTGCATCTCAGCACCCATCACTGCATCCCAGTACCCATCACTGCATCCCAGTACCCATCACTGCACCCCTGCACCCATCCCTGCATCCCTGCAGCCACCACTGTATCCCAGTACCCATCACTGCACCCCAGTACCCGTCACTGCATCCCAGCACCCACCACTGCATCCCAGTACCCATCACTGTACCCCAGCACCCATCGCTGCATCCCAGTATCCACCACTGCATCCCAGCATCCATCACTGCATCCCAGTACCCATCACTGCACCCCAGCACCCATTGCTGCATCCCAGTACCCATCACTGCATCCCAGAACCCATCACTGCATCCCAGTACCCATCACTGCATCCCAGTACCCATCACTGCATTCTGGCACCCATCACTGCATCCCAGCACCCATCACTGCATCCCTGTACCCATCACTGCATCCCAGCACCCACTGCTGCACACTGGTAACCAGTGTCACATCCCGGCACTCAGTGCTGCATCCTGGCACCCACTGCCGCATCCTGGCACCCACCACTGCGTCCCAGTAACCAGTGCTGCACACTGGTAACGGGTGTCACATCCCAGTAACCAGTGTTATATCCCAGCACCCATCACTGCCTCCCGGTACCCAGTGCTACATCCCAGTAACCTGTGTCACATCCTGGCACCCAGTGCTGCATCCCAGTAACCAGTGTCACATCCTGGCACCCAGTGCTGCGTCTCGGCACCCAGTGCTACATCCCAGGAACCTGTGTTACATCCCAGTAACCAGTGTCACATCCTGGTAACCAGTGTCACATCCTGACACCCACCACTGCATCCCGGTAACAGCCGCTGCATCCCAGCACCCACTGTCACATCCCAGCACCCATCACTGCATCCCAGCACCCACCACTGCATCCCAGCATCCACTGCATCCTGGCAACCACTGCTGTATCCCAGTACCCATCACTGCATCCCAGCACCCACCACTGCATCCCAGCACCCACTGCATCCTGGCAACCACTGCTATATCCCGGTACCCACTGATGCATCCCAGCACCCACCTCTGCCTCCCAGTGCCCACCGCTGCATCCGAGCACCTATCACCACATCCCGGTACCCACCGCTGCATCCCGGCACCGGCAACTGCCCTGGCACCCAGTGTCACATCCTGACACCCATCACCGCATCCTGGCACAGACACCTGCCTGTGTGTGATGGGGGGGTGAGGACCACGGCAAGGGGACGCGATGGGGCAGAGGGGACACGCCGAGGGGACATGGGAGAGCAGGGGGAGCAGCAAATCCGGCGTGTTTGGGGCTGGCGGAGCAGGAGGCAGCGATGCCCCCACACCCGGGGTGACGTCTGCTCCATCCTCCAGCTGCAAAGAGCACCCGGAGGTGACCAACCTCCCACGCTGGCACCCGCCACCTCTGATTTTATCTTCCCCAACCTCAAGCAGTGACAGAAAATTGCCTGTTTACTGCGATCGCCGAAGGATTTCACCGAGGTGCCCTGTGGTTCAGCATCACCACGGCACCCGCGGGCAGGACGGGCAGGGACGGCTGCTGAGCTCCCGCAGGGTTTAATTCGGAGCCCTCATGAGCTCCGGGTAATTACAGACCTGCATATTAATGGGCAGGTGCTGCAGGATGCCGGGTGGTGCCACACACCAGCTGGCAGGAGCGCGGGGAAGGAAGGGGAGCGGAGTCACCGACGCTTTGCCGGCTGCGGTTTATTTGCTCAGCAAACGTATTGAGCCCTAAGTGCCTCCGAGAAGGGCCGAGCTCTGTTTGCTTGGCAAACGCGCTTTGCCGGGTGCCGCCTGGCCCTGGAGCGGCGGGTCCGGTGCTGCCGGCGCTGCCGGCGCTGCCAGGATGTACAAGCAGCTCCTCGGCGCTTCGAGGAGCCACAGGAATGCAGCCTGGAAAGCCAGGAAGCCCCGCAACCCGCCAATATCCATCGCACGGCAGCAATGCAAGTGTGCAAATCCCCATCCCCGTTGCACGACGCTTCTGCAAGTCTGCAAATCCCCATTGCATGGCAGCCCTGCAAATCCCCATTGCATGGCAGCTCTGCAAGTCCCCATCCCATTGCACAACATCTCTGCAAACCTGCAAATCCCCATTGCATGGCATCTCTGCAAATCCCCATTGCATGGCAGCCCTGCAAATCCCCATTGCATGACAGCTCTGCAAGTCCCCATCCCATTGCACAACATCTCTGCAAACCTGCAAATCCCCATTGCATGGCATCTCTGCAAACCCCCATTGCATGGCAGCTCTGCAAGTCCCCATCCCATTGCACAACATCTCTGCAAACCTGCAAATCCCCATTGCATGGCATCTCTGCAAACCCCCATTGCATGGCAGCCCTGCAAATCCCCATCTTCGTTGCATGGCAGCTCTGCAAATCCTCATCCCATTGCATGGCAGCTCTGCAAGTCCCCACCCCATAGCACAACATCTCTGCAAAACTGAAAACCCCCATTGCATGGCGACTCTGCAAACCCCCACTGCATGGCATCTCTGCAAATCCCCATTGCATGGCAGCCCTGCAAACCCCCATTGCATGGCAGCTCTGCAAATCCCCATTGCATGGCAGCCCTGCAAACCCCCATTGCATGGCAGCTCTGCAAACCCCCATTGCATGGCAGCTCTGCAAGTCCCCATGCCCACTGCACAACACCTCTGCAAACCTGAAAACCCCCATTGCATGGCATCTCTGCAAACCCCCATTGCATGGCAGCCCCGCAAGTCCCCATCCCATTGCGCGGCATTTCTGCAAGTGTGCAAGTCCCTGTGGCTGCTGCACGGCAGCCCTACAAATCCCTGTTGCATGGCAACCCTACAAATCCCCGTTGCACAGCATCTCTGCACGTCTGCAGATCCCCATCCTCCTTGCACAGCAGCCCTGCAAGCCTGCAAATCCCCATTGCATGGCAGCCCTGTAAACCTGCAAATCCCCATCCCATTGCATGGCATCCCCGCAAATCCCCATGGCACAGCAGCCCTTCAAATCCTGATGCCATTGCACGGCATCTCTGCAAGTGTACAAATCCCCATTGCACACAGCTCTGCAAATCCCCTTTGCACGGCATCTCTTGCAGGTCTGCAAATCCCCATCCCATTACACAGCAGCCATGCAAACCTGCAGATCCCCATCCCTTGTTGCATGGCAGCCCTGCAAGTGTGCAAATCCCCATCCCATTGCACGACACCCCTGCAAACCTGCATATCCCCGTTGCACGGCAGCCTTGCAAGCCTGCAAATCTATACTGCGTGGAAGCCCTGCAAATCCCCATCCCGTTGCACTCTAACAGCGCTGCAAGCGTGCAGATCCCCATCCCTTGTTGCATGGAAGCCCTGCAAACCCTCGTCCTATTGCACAACAGTGCTGCAAGCGTGCAGATCCCCATCCCTTGTTGCATGGAAGCCCTGCAAACATACAGATCCCCATCACTTGTTGCACAGCAGCCTTGCAAGCATGCAAATTCCCATCCCTAGTTGCGTGGCAGCCCTGCAAATGTGCAGATCCCCATCCCTTGTTGCATGGCAGCCCTGCAAGTGTGCAAATCCCCATCCCATTGCACAACACCCCAGCAAATCCCCATCACACGCCCCCCCCGCCAGCCTGCAAACCCCCGTCCCCATTGCGCTGCACCCCAAGACGCCAGGACCCAGCTGGATGGCAGCAGGAGGGCGTCCCCAAGCCCCCCATTTCACTGTCCCCAAGGGTTGACACCGGGTGACACACAGGAGTGTCACCCCCTCGGGGACCTCCCGGTGATGCCACCGTCACCAACCCAGGCAGCAGCAGCGCCGGGTGCGGCGAGGGGGAGGAGGAGGAAACACACGGTTACCCTGGATCTCCAGGGAATTGTCCTTGGATAAATGGAGCGTTCCAGACTCTGCCAACTCATCCTTCAATTAGTTGGTTTAGCTGATAACCAGGGGAAAGAGAGAAAGGCAGCCGGAGGTGATTTTGAGCATGTGTTCGTTATCTTCCCAGCGCTGGTTTTCATCTTTCCTGGGTTTTTTTTCCCCCTTCCAATGGCTTTTTTTTTCCCCCTTCCCCATCCCAGTTCCAAACCGGCCCCGCTGTTCATCCCGAACATTTGGGGTGCAGGGTCCCCCCATTGATGGACATCGGTGATGCTGGTGCGGGCGGGAGGGCGAACAGCCCATCCCTGCGATGGGCACGGAGATGTCGCATCCTTCGGTGACATCCCTGGTGCTGCCAAAGCCAGCGGCACCCTGGGGACCAGCCCGGTGACAATGAACTTGCAGCGGGGTGGCCGGATCCTGCTGTCGGAGCGGGTCGGGCTATTAACACCCAATTTCACTTTTTAGGAATTAATGAATTTTCTGCGGGGTAAACTGCTGGCCCTGGCTCCCTGTGCCCTGGCAAGTGTCCCCATCCCTGTCCCCTTCCCTTTGGTGGCGTCCCCATTGCTGTAGAGGGACAAGAGGTAGCACCTTGGGGACAACATCCTTGGGAGCATCATACCCCCCGCTGCACCCACAGGTTTTTGGGGTGCAGGAGGGATGGAAGTTGGGGGGGGGGACACAGCTGGGGGTGTCCCCTGCTCAAACACGGGGGTTCGCTCCTGGTTCCCACGCACAAGCGTTGCACGAGCGTTGCACGAGTGTTGCACGAGCACACCTGACTCCGCGTGTCTCGCCAGCCCACGGACCAGCTGTCCCATCCTGCCACCACCATAGGGACGAGGGGGGTTCCTGCCAAGCCCCCACCTCCACAGAGTCCCCCTCATCCTCACCCAAACAGCCCCCACGTGCACAGCCCCCACGCTATCCCCGGGTTGGGGAGAGACCCCCCCCTTTTTCACCCCACATCCCCTGCGACCCCCTTTTCCACCCCATGTCCCTCAGGACCCCCCTTTTCCACCTCATGCCCCCCAGGACCCCCCTTTTCCACCCTGCATCCCCTGGAACCTCCCTTTTCCATCTGATGTCCCCCAAGATCCCCCTTTTCCACCCCATGTCCCCAGGACCCCCCTTTTCCACTCTCATGTCCATCAGGACTCCCCTTTTCCAAACCATATCCCCCAAGACCCCCCTTTTCCACCCCCATGTCCATCAGGACCCCCATGTTCCACCCTGCATCCGCCAGGACCCCCCTTTTCCACCCGATGTCCCTCGGGACCCCCCATTTCCACTCCCATGTCTATCAGGACCCCCCTTTTCCACTCCACCTCCCTCAGGACCCCTCTTTTCCACCCCTATGTCCCCCAGGACCCCCCTTTTCCAAACCGCATCCCCCAGGACCCCCTTTGCCACCCTGCATCCACCAGAATCCCCCTTTTCCACCTGATGTCTCTCAGGACCCCCCCTTTTCCACCCCATTTTCCCCAGGACCCCCCTTTTCCACTCTCATGTCCATCAGGACTCCCCTCTTCCAAACTGTATCCCCCAGGACCCCCTTTTTCCACCCCCATGTCCATCAGGACCCCCATGTTCCACCCTGCATCTCCAGGACCCCACTTTTCCAACCCATGTCCCCCAGGACCTCCCTTTTCCACCCTGCATCCCCTGGGACCTTCCTTTTCCATCTGATGTCCCCCAGGACCCACCTTTTCCACCCCTATGTTCCACAGGATCCCTTTTTCCACCTGATGTCCCCCAGGACCCCCCTTTTCCATCCTGCATCCCCAGGACCCCCTTTTCCACCCTGCATCCCTCAGGGCCCCCCTTTTCCACCCCATGTCCATCAGGACCCCCATGTTCCACCCTGCATCCCCCAGGACCCCCTTTTCCATCCCATGTCCCTCAGGACCCCTCTTTTCCACCCCACATCCCCCGGGACCCCCCTTTCCCATCCCCGCATCCCCTAGGGGAAGCGCAGGCAGCTGGGCAGCCCCCAGGGTCACCCCGTCCATCTGGCACAGGCAGGATCGGAGCCTTCCCAGGGGGTGACATTTGCCTGGGGACACCAGCAGCGCCCCCCGGTGTCTCCCTCAGCACCACCCCCCAGGGTCCCAGCGCTCCCAGTTCAGGCCCAGTTCCCACCACCTGCATCCCGGTCCCCGTAGCATCCCCCAGAACAGGTGTTTGTTCGCATCTGTGGCTGCAAATCCTGGGTTTAGCCAAGGGAAACCAACACCTAAAGGGCACCATAGGGTGCTGGTGCTTATTTTGGGAGGTGCCTGACCCCCCACAGCTGGGCTGGTGTTCCTTTGGGGTAGGAACCTTGTGAAATCCCTGTTAAAATTCCATCTGCAGAGCCAGAATGAGCCCAAATGCATCATTCCCAGGGGTACAGGAGGGCAGCAGGTGATTATAGCCATAACTATAAGGCCTAATTTTAGTCTTAGCCCTAAGCATAACCCAGGTGCCCATCACCCTGGCGTCTGACATCCGGAGGGATCCGCAGCTGAGCCTTAGAATCGTTGTGGCTTCTCACAGCTTGGGATGGACTTTGTCCACAACTCAGACCTAAACTTGGCCTTAACCCTAACCCTAGCTCTAAATGTAGCCCTAAATGTAAACTCTAATCTTAGCCATTGTTCTAGCCCTAAACCTAATCCTAAGCTTAGATCTGGCCCTAACAATAATCGTAACCTCAGACGGAGCCCTAGCCCTAATACTAAACCTAATCTTAGCCTTGATCTTAACCATAGCCCTAACCTTAGCTCTAGCCCTAACTATAACCTTAGCCCTAACCTTAGGCCTAGCCCTGACCCTAAACCTTATCTTAGTCTTAACCTTAACCTCAGCCATAACCCTAACCCAGACCCTAGCTATGAATCCTAAACTTAGCCTTAGCCTTAGCCTTAGCCCTGATCCTAATCATAACCCTAAACCAGCCCTAATCTTACCCATAATCCTAATCCTAGCCCTAATCCTAAAGCTAGCTCTAATCCTAGCCCTATCCCTAATCCTAACTCTATCCTTAGCCCTAGCCCTAGCCATAACCCTAATCCTAAACCCAACCTTAGCCCTAAACCTAACCCTGATCTTCCTTGGCCCTAGCCCTAACTTTAGCCCCAGTCCTAACCGTAATACTAACTCTATCCTTAGCCCAAGCCCTGACCATAACCCTAATCAAACCCTAATCTTAACCATAACCCTAATCCTAGCCCTTATCCTAACCCTAACCTTAGCCCTAAACCTAACCCTGATCTTCCCTAACCCTAGCCCTAAGTTTAGCCCCAGCCCTAACCCTAATCCTAACTCTATCCTTAGCACAATCCCTGACCATAACCCTAATCCTAAACCCAACTTTAGCCCTACACCTAACCCTGATCTTCCTTATCCCTAGCCTTAGCCCCAGGCCTAACCCTAATTCTAACTCTATCTTAACCCTAGCCCTGACCATAGCCCTAAACTGAGCCTTAGCCAAGTCCATTCACCGTGCCCCAGAACTGCAGCCCCCGCACCCCAATTTCCCTCCCGATCAGCACCCCAAGGTGCTGCAGAAGGACCAGGGGGGTCCCCATGTCCCATAGCCCCCTGGATGATCACACCTGGGGTCCCATCACCCATGTGAGTGCCCACAGCTCCTCCAGCAGCAACAGGGCAGAGATTTCTCACCCGGAATAGCTGATAACATTAATCAAACCATCAGGGATGTGCCACCACCGGGCTCGCGCCGGGAGATTAACGACGTCGGCGGTGCCGACATCTCTCCCCATCGCCGGAGCCGTCTTATTTAAAGCCTTATTTAAAGGCTTATCAGACAATCACAGGATGTTTTGGGTTGGAGGGACCTTCAAAGCTCCCCCAGTGCCACCTCTGCCATGAGCAGGGACATCTTCACCAGCTCAGGTTGCTCAGAGCGCTGGCTTCACGGCCTTGAGGTGCTGGAGCAAATGGAGAGAAGGAAATGGAGCTGGTGAGGGGCTGGAGCACAAGTGTGATGGAGCGGCTGAGGGACCTGGGGGGTTCAGCTGGAGAACAGGAGCTGAGGGGAGACCTTCTGATCTCTGAACTGCCTGAAAGGAGCTTGGAGCCAGGGGGGGTCGGGCTCTGCTCCCCAGGAACAAGCGCCAGGAGCAGAGGAAACGGCCTCAAGTTGCGCCAGGGGAGGTTGAGGTTGGATCTGGGAACAATTTCTTCCCCAAAGGGCTGTGGGGCATTGGAACAGGCTGCCCAGGGCAGTGCTGGAGTCACCATCCCTGGAGGGTTGGACAGATGGACATGAGGTTCTCAGGACATGGGGCAGGGACAGGGGTGGGAGAACAGTTGGACTCGATCTTAAGGGGTTTTCCAACCAAAACGATTCTCTTGTTCTATCACCTCCCAGCCCCGAGCAGATCCATCCAGCACTTGGCAGATGCCGGTCCCAGCAGAGCCAGCCTGGCTGCCACCCAGACCCTCGCGGGCTCGTGTCCCACAACACATCCCCATGTTCCCCGCGTCAGGGAACCGACCGCCTGAGCTCTTGAATTATTTCATAACCTCCTCCTTGCAGAACATGCTTAGAAATCACCTCTCTAGGACTCCTTAGCCTAAGTTTGCTGTGAACTTTTTGAACAATCTGAAGCAATAAAAAAACAAGGACCCCAGGATTTGGTGGAGCAAGAAGATAAAGGAGCTTTTGATCATCAAAAGGAGCTGCACCTCTAGAGATAAGTCAAGGAATGGAACGGCGCGTCTAAGACACCCAAGCAGCAGGTGCAAAATAGCACCTGGAGGTCAGGACTTGGATTAACATCTGGTCTGCTTGGTAAAAACACAAATAATTACCTGCGGAGATGAGAAACGGCTCATCCGATGGAAAGAAAAAGACCCCAGACTCTAATCTTGTCGAGGTCCGAATGGTGGGAAGTTTAGACCGTAACGGGGATAGTTACCCAGGGGTTTCTTTATTTGGGGTCCCACATCTGGAGTCGCTCAGTTTGGTGCAGTACCACATAATAAAATAGTTTATTTTAGAATAATAATAATGGCATCTTCACCCCACAGCACCCAGACCCCCAAGCTCCGGGGACGGGGACCCTTCCGGATCCCTGTGCCCATGACCAAGGCGGCCGCGTTTGCCCGGCGACGGCTCAGTAATAATAAAGAATAAAGCCCTTCTCAGTCTTCGCTTCTCAAACGCTCATTATAAATAGCTCCTCGGTGTCTTCTGAGTCACCCAGCTGAAACGTGCACGCTAATCACACTCCGGGAAGGGGCCGGCGAGCGATTACGAGCCAGGGGAGGCTTTTCTGGCTAAGTCATCATTTCTGTGACAGGGCTGCGCTGGCAGCTGCCGTTTTGTGTTGTTTTGTGGGGTTTTTTGGGGCTTTTTTTGTGTTTCTTTTTCCATCCTCGGGTGAAATGGTCCTTTGCGGCGTGTGGCGAGGAGAGGGCTTTGGGGATGCTGAATCGCGGCCGTTGGCATCGCCCTGCGAATCCCCTGCCCCCGGCCAAAAATAATGCAGCTTTTAATAAAATGCACCCAGCTGAAAGCACCTCCTTCCGCCGCTCGATTTATTGTAGAAAATGCACATTGAAAAAAGACCCGGAAGGCTTGGACTCACCCTCAAAATGCTGCCCTGCGTCCTTTCTCCTCTGCCCGTGCGGGGTTTGGGGGTGGGAGCGGGACCGAGGGCTCGTGCTGCCCAAATTGCCACCCCCTGGATGTTCGTGAGCCAAAACGCAGTGATTCCTGCATCCCTCGAGGGTGCCACAGGGGGTGACAAGGTTTGGGGACACCGCGATGCCATCGTGGGCCATCATGAACCAGGAGGACCAGCCAGAGACCCCCGACCCAAGCTCCAACCCCACAAAGCAGCAAGTTTTGGGGTCATCACCCATTCTGCAAAGCAGGTTAGACCCCCCACCCACTTTTGACACCTTGCCAGGGTGCCCGTGTCCTGCGCTCTCCCACCTCCCCATCACCAAACACCCCCCCGCTGTGCAAACGGAGCCGCAGCGGCAGACAAAGCATCTCCCAGCGCTCTCCATCCCCCTCCAGGCAGCCCCGGCCATTAACGAGGACAGCTCAGCCCTTTGCAGGAAAAACGATATAAAATCAAAAATAAAAGCAAGCTGGAGAGGCAGAAAGTGGCGGGCGCTCGGGGCCCTGCCTGCCTGGCCGCGGCCCAGCGCGGCTTTCGGTGAAGCCACGTGGGAGCTGGGAACCGAGACAAAAGCGAAAGCGGGGACCGAGGGGTCGGAGGAGAGCGGGATGCGGGAGGGATTCCCAGAAAGGGATGCTGCATCCACCGCTGCATCCCCCGCTGCATCCCTCATTGCATCCCTCATTGCATCCCCCACTGCATCCACCACTGCATCCCTCACTGCATCCACCACTGCATCCCTCACTGCATCCCTCACTGCATCCACCGCTGCATCCACGGCTGCATCCACCGCTGCATCCACTGCTGCATCCCCTGCTGCATCCCCCACTGCATCCCTCACTGCATCCACTGCTGCATCCACTGCTCCATCCACAGCTGCATCCCTTGCTGCATCCCCCTCTGCATCCACCACTGCATCCCTCATCGCATCCCCCACTGCATCCCCCGCTGCATCCACACCCACAACCCCCGCTGCATCCACAGCTGCATCCCTCACTGCATCCCCCGCTGCATCTGCCGGCATCCTGGGCATCCTGCACCCCCCCGGCGCAGCTGCGGCCCTGATGGATGCTCATCCTCCTGGAGATGACGGAGCAGCGCAGCTCCTGGGGGGTTGGAACGGAGATGCTGGCCGGGGTCACGCTCGGCGCTGTCACCCTGGTCCCCATGTGCCATCCCGCCCGGCAGAACGGGGACAGGACTGATTCCCTGCATCTGCACAAGCATCTGGCCGGCAGCCAACAAGCACCAGAGGTTAATTCCCCGGCACTTGAAAAGCACTCGCTGCTCTGAGAGCTGAGGATGCTCAGGATGCTCAGGATGCTCAGGGCCAGGAGGGGAAGCTCCTGGCTGGATTGTCCCCCATCTAAGGGACGTCCCCGGGGAAGGAGATGTGCACAGTGCCAAGGAGATCGTTTCTCCTCCATCCTCGCACCGCTGGGTGTGACAATGTGGGTGACACTGAAGTGCCCGTGTCCCAGCCCGCTTTGCTCCATGGGCACCTGCAGAGTTAATGTCACCGGAGCGAGCCAGGGAGTCACAGAGTGCTTTGGGGTGGAAGGGGACACGAAGGACATCGAGTCTGACCCCACATCTCTGCCACAACCCCACGTCTCTGCCATGACTCCGGGACTAACAGTGAGGATGCACAAGATGGGGAGGGACCGGTGCTTCCCCCCAATGTGTCCCCGCGGCAGGTGGGGACATCGGCAGCATCACGAATGTCACCTCGTGCCACCAGCATCTCCTGTGGGCACCGCCTGGGCTGGGAAACTGGAGGAAGCAGCTCGCAGGTGGGAGGAAAAATGGGGACAGTGTGTGACATGTTGTCCCTGCACGAGCCTTGGTGGGGACACACTGTCTGGGTGCTGGCGTTGACCTGGAGACACAGCGTCCAGGTCCTGGCATTGAGCTGGGGACACGTCACCCAGGTCCTGGCATTGAGCTGGAATAACTAGCACAGACACTAACACACTCCTGCAAAGATTAAAACCACCTTTGTCCCCTTGTGGGACATCAGGCCCTTCCCTGTGCCGTGTCCCGGGCAGGATGGAGCCCCTTGTCGCGCCTCCATCACCCACCTTGTACCGACCTCACTGAGCTCAGTGACACCCACATGTCCCCACATCTCCTGCCAGGCGGCAGAAGAGCCGGCCCAGGCGCGGGCAGCCCTGCCTGCTCCCCAAAGGAAACCTTGACCCCTTCCCAGCCTCTGCTGCGCCGGGTCCTTCCCGCAGGGATGCTCAAAGCCACGTCTCCTCCTCCGCAGTTCCAATCCACGGCGCTCGGCTGCTTCTCCCCCATCCCGGCTCACTGGCGGATGCTCTGGGCACCCTGGCATCCCACTAACCGGGTCAGGAGCCGCCCGCTTGGGAACACGGTGGGAAAACCGAGGAGGAAATGGGTTAAAACGTGACCTGGATAATGCAAAATGGCACTTGAGCGGCGAGAAATCAGAGCTTGTCAAGCGTACGCCGGAGACCCGGCCGCACCGGTGGGTCCCGGCCCCACGCAGCATCCCCAGCTTGGCAGGGCGGGCAGCGGCGGTGCTGAGCTCCGCCTGCACAAAATAAGCCGGGATTAAACGGCGCGGGGCTGGAGTGGAGACAGAGAGGCAGCATCGCCCCGCGGCACCGGCCTCGCCGCGGACACCCGCTCCAGCCAAAGGGGCAGGCGGCTGCGTGGCCAAGGGCATCGTCTCAACGCTCTTGGGAAGCTTCTCCACCTCTAGATACCCACAAACAGCTCTTAGAGAGGACATGAGGTTTCATCCTGGGGAAGCATCTTGGCTCGCCCACTATTCCCGCCCCAGGCAGCTCGAGGGGCGCAGCCGATTTGGCTGCGCGAAGAAGTTTCGACAGCATCCACCGCTCCTAAAAAACCATCAGACGGCAGCTGCGAGGCTGCAGAGGCGTTCCAGGCGGAGGAAACATGGGGCTAGCGTGGCATTTTCAAGACCTTTGTGTGTTTTGCTTCGAGAAAAAGGACACGGGCGCATGTGCCGGCGGCGCCGGGAAAGGATCTCTGCAGGGAACAAAGCACACGCAGCGAGCCGGGGGAGAAGGATGCTGCCCGCAGAGGGACCCGGCGCCCACGGCGGCGTAGGGGGATCAGCGCTAAGCCCCACGCCACGTGTGGGCAGGAGAGATATCAGAGGTGATTTTGCCTCCCAACAAACTTCTGGGCTGAAGGTCACCTCGCAAAGGTGTGAAAACCTCGGTGACGCCGCGGGGAAACGCGTGGGGGGCAATAGCGGGTGCAGCTCCCCACGCGCCCCGATGGTCCCGTCGTCACCGAAAGCTCCAGGAGACATGAGGCTGCTCCCGGGAGGTGGCACCTGGGAACGAACAGTGGTCCCGGCGCAGACGGTGCCTGAGCACATGGAGCTGGCGCTGCCAAACAAAGGAATCCAAGCTCTGAGCATCCTTCTCCCTCGCCCCCTCACACCCGCATCCCTTCCTCACCCCTCTGGCAACGTGGGTTCTGAGCCCGGGGTGGGGGGGAGGAAGGGATTTGGAGCACCCAAGATCTCCCGAAAGCCGGGAAGGCAGAGCACCCACGTACTGCGAATCGCCTGTGCACAGTCTGCTACCCGGCAGCTGTGAAGCCTCGTGAGCGCCACACGCACACGCGCGTGCGGAGCCGGGGGTCTCCGCCATCCTCAGCCCAGCCCGTGGGCGATGGGGATTCAGGTGCCGCGTGCTTCTCATGGGCATCGCCCTTCGCACCGCATCATCCCTTACCAAGGCCACCCCACACTGGCACGCAAAGACCCTCATGTACCCCCGGGACACCCAGAGCCCCTTCCCCACCTCGCCGGGACCCCCAGACTTGTTGCGTGGTGGGCGGGTGTGCGGGATTTGCCTTGTGTGGAGGTGCCGAAACCACAATTCAGAGGCCTGACCTGTATTTCACAAAGTCACCTGCTTTCCCCCCCCCCAGCCCACCACCAGGCCAGGAGCCTCCTGCCCCCACCACGGGTCAAGGGTGACTCAGAAAGCAGGGGGATGCTTTTCACACCAGCCCTCCGGTGACCTGCCCTGGGCTAACACAGGTGGCTGGTGGGGAAATGAGGTGTGGGGGGGTTGCAACTGCTTGTCTTTCCGCCTCCGAGGCAGCTGTCAGGCAGGAGGAACTTTTTCCTGCCTCCCCGATATCTCAGCATCACCCCCGGAGCATCCCTCCCTCTCAGCGCGGTCCCCCCGCATCCCCGGTGCCGGCGGGAGGGGACTCACAGGTCAGATGCGGCCGCCTGGTACGGTTGGCTCCGGCAGAGGATGGAGTGTCCGCAGCCCTGGCCCATGGCTCCGCATGCTTCGGCAGCCCGACCAGCTCAGCGAGAGCAGCCGGGAGCCGCCGCTGCTGCCGCTTCTCGGTGCTGCCTGGGAGCGGAGCCTCCCGTGTCTCCAGCCCGCTGCTGTCACCGAGCCCGATGCAGAGCGAGGCGTGCGGGAGGGGGAGGGCGGAGTGGGGGGGGGGAGGCGGCGCTGATTGACGGCTCCGCTGCGGCTCCGCGGGGTTGGGCGGGGACCGAGCCGCTCCCCGCGGAGTGGCCGAAGGGGTCGGCACCTGCCGCCCGCCGCCGCCTGTCGCGGGTAGCGCCCGGCCTCACCCGCTGCGCCGCGCCGCGCCGAGGGCCGCCGCCTTTGTCTGATGAGGCACAGAGGGCCCTGCCCTTCACCGCGCTCCCCGCGGCGGCAACCGATCCGCCGGGCAGCGAGTCCTGCTGGAACCACAAGCCCGTTCTGCCCTGCTTCTCTTCCGAAGGCATCGGGTAGCACAGAGCATTACGGGGCAGCGCTGGTCCCACAAGTCCCTGCCTCAGGGGTACCGAGCAGCACAAGACCTAGAAGTAGGTTCATTCCCGGGGGGCACCAGGCAGCATTGAGCAATATGGGGCAGCACTGGTCTCACAAGCAGGTCCCTGCTCCAAGGATACTGGGCAGCAGCAGACAGCACCCAACCTGCAGGCAGATTCCTCTCCCGAGGGCGCTGGGCAGCATCGAGCAATATCAGACAACACTGAGGTCCCTGCCAGGACAGTACCCTCCTGCAAGCAGGTCCCAGCGCAGGTAATCCAGAGCTGACCACGCATCCCCCCGACACCACCAGTGTGAAGCTGCTGGGTGCAGGACGCTGCCCACCGCATCGCGCAGCTGGGTCAGGAGCAGGGGGGACACGCTGAGCCCTTGGCCACCCCACGGGGCTGAAACGCAAGTTTGAACCTGCCCCAGGCCCCTCCGGGAGTCCTGCAGAACACTCAGCCCTTTGCGTGGACCAGAGGAAACGGCCTCAAGTTGCGCCAGGAGAGGTTGAGGTTGGATGTGGGGAACAATTTCTTCCCCAAAGGGCTGTGGGGCATTGGAACAGGCTGCCCAGGGCAGTGCTGGAGTCACCATCCCTGGAGGGTTGGACAGACGGACATGAGGTTCTCAGGACATGGGGCAGGGACAGGGCTGGGTTAACAGTTGGACTTGATCATCTTGAGGGGCTTTTCTAACCAAAATGATTCTGTGATTCTATGAGTGCAGCACCCAGCACCACCAGAGCTTGTCTTGGCTGGGCTGGAGGGGTCACTGCACTGTCCATTCAGGCTTGAAGGACATGGAGTGTGTTTGTCCCTCACACCCACAGCAGGATCTCCTGCCCTGGGCCTCCCTGCTCTGGGGACTCTCAGGGTGAGCTGTCGGCAGGGTAGGAAGGTGGCAGAGGGGACATTCAGGCCAGACATGGGGAAGAAATAGTTGCCCTGAGGGTGGTGAGAGCCTGGCCCAGGTTGGCCAGAGAGGTGGTGGATGAACCATCCCTGGAGACATCCCAGGCCAGGCTGGACGGGGCTCTGAGCAACCTGAGCTGGTGAAGATGTCCCTGCTCATGGCAGGGGGGGCACTGGGGGAGCTGGGAAGGTACTTCACCCCACACCATCTGTGATTCTGTGATCCCATGGTCAGAGTCCAGGAGAGACCTTGGGGAAGAGTCACTTATATTCACCCTTGCTCATAACCTTGGTCTTGGCATCTCTTGGCAGCACCATCCCTCCTGCATTCCTACCCACTCTCCATCCACTGCCCAGAGGTACCAACTCCCACCTCAGGCCCCCGGCTTCGCGTGGTGAGATTTTGCACCAAAAAGAGATATTTTGCTCACCTTTCACTTGCCTTGAGGATCTCCATCCTGCCCCAGGGTCGCTTTTGGTGGGGAGAGGGAAGGAACGTGCTCTAAAATCAATGCGGGTATGCGGTTCCTTGCCCCATCGTGAACCCGCCAGCTGGGACATTAAGAGCAGTGACAGATATTAAGAGATTAGCATTCAAATCACATCAGTTCCTGCCAAATTCGCAAGGATTAATATCCCCACGGTCTACATAAATAGGCAGCGTATCGTATCAATTACATGAGATCCTCTGCCTGCCTCGTCCAGAGGGGGAAACCCAAATTTCATGCCAAGATGGAGTAATTTGGGATTATTTTAAGGGCCATCACTTCAATCTAATCCCTATTTCCATCCTGAGTCGCGGGTTTAATGACTTTTCCATCCTCTGAATGAGCTCGCCTGGGTTTTTGGAGCACGTCATAGAGTCACTTTGGTTGGAAGAGACCCCCAAGATCATTGAGTCAAACCGTGTCTTGGTCCTTTGGAGCGATGGAGCCACCTCTCCACGTCATCTGGGCAATGAGACACCCACGGAGAGTCCCTCATTCCATGGATAAACTGTTCCCATGGTTGTTAAGCCCAGCCTTATTCCCAAGAGGCGGTTTTGTCTGGCGTCATTCCCCGGCACGAAGCTCCGAGAAGGTCTGGGGGCAAGGACACATTGGAAAGACCCATCCAGCTCCAGATGTGGGGCTGGGGCCTCCACATCTGCATCTTCCCAGCTCGTGGGATGCCTGGTGCTCTCTCCTATGCAAATGTTATTCCCGCTGTTTAATAAAACGTGGTTTTCTCTGCTCTGCATCCATCCGTAGTATTTTCTCCTCGAAAGAGAGACACGGTTCCTCCTTTCAGCCCCAGGAGTCTCACAAATTCTGAGAAATTCAAATAACCTGGTGGAACGCTCGCGCTGCTTCTGAAATATTTTGATGCATTTCATTAAATGTTCCCAGTGTTGGGTTGTGGGGTTTTTTTTTTGGTTGGTTTTTTTTTTTTGAGAAATCCCTGCTCGCTCTTGCTTGGAAGCACCCAAGAGGCTGGACCTGTTCTTGAGGAGCCGAGGGTATTTCTGGATGGTTTCATAAGCAACCAAGAGCTACAGAGGTGAGGGACACTGCAAAAATTTCGGGGGGATGTGAACAGGCTGCCCAGGGCAGTGCTGGAGTCACCATCCCTGGAGGGCTGGACAGACAGACATGAGGTTCTCAGGACATGGGGCAGGGACAGGGGTGGAGGAACAGTTGGATTTTATGATCTTGAGGGTCTCTTGAACCAAAAGAATTCAGTGATTCTTTGACCTTCATGTGGATGCTGGTTTGGAGATGTCAAAGGCCCAAAGCATCAAGCTTTGGCTTTCATGCCACGTCTTGAGGAGGTTTCTCAGCAGGTTTCTCCACCAGCCTCAAGAAGAGAGATTTCTGACTCTACTGCAGGTCCCCATCATTGTGATGGAGATGTCCACCTGGGCCCTGCATCTTCTCCATACCCGTCAAAGCTTCTCTTCTGCTGGGTGCTGCGCATTGTGGGCAGAGACTTCTCCACCCAAAGGAAGAATTGTTGCCCTGAGGGTGGTGAGAGCCTGGCCCAGGTTGGCCAGAGAGGTGGTGGCTGAACCATCCCTGGAGACATCCCAGGCCAGGCTGGACGGGGCTCTGAGCAACCTGAGCTGGTGAAGATGTCTCTGCTCATGGCAGGGGGGGCACTGAGGGAGCTGGGAAGGTCCTTCACCCCAAACCATTCTATGATTGATTCTCCTGCTCCAAGGGCTTCATCTGCTCCAGCCCTAGGGATGGACACAACACCTCCACCTCCTCCCCTGGCTGCTGGGGTTCCATGGGGTGGGCAAGGTCAGCAAAACCCACTGAGAAACCTTCTCCATGTGCATCCATTCTTTATGACCTTACCCCGAGGAGCGTGATGGTCCTGGGAGGGTCTAACACGGATTTTCCTACAAATCCCTCTTATTTCTCTGCGCGATTCTGCGTTAGATGCAGCAAACGCCCCGTCCATAGAGTTCACGGCAATCCCCGCTCCCGGCGCTGCCACGGGCTCTATATCTTTATTTATTGTCAAGAAGACAAAGAGCCGCCAGCGTTTCAAAGGCATCATTAAAGTTACATGCCCTCGCACCGATATCTGCGGCGTGAATACGAAACAAGCCCTGCTTTCGGCTTCTCCTTCACGATGGGATTGAATTTTTGTTGAGCTCTGAATAGCCGGGCATTGTCCTCGAGGGCTCATTGTGCAGGATACCGATTCCCCCGCTAATGGAGACGTTTGTTTGCCGATACAGAGCGATTTTGCTCTGCAGATGCCTTCTCGACAACAGCGCTCGGCATCGCTGCCGCCCGAGAGGGATTCGGTCCCTTGTTGGGCACGTTCCGTCCTCCATAGGATGCTCAGCCCAGCATCCCGGGATGGTCCTGGGGACCCAGCCCAAACTCTATTTTCCTATTTCCAGCCACAGGGGCTGTCTGTTAATCACAGAACCACAGGGTGGTTGGGGTTGAAGGAACCTCTGTAAGATCCCCCCAGTCCCAACCCACCTGCTCACACAGGGTCACAGAGCAGATCACACAGGATCCCAGGGGGTTTTGAATGTGTCAGAGAAGGAGACTCCACACCTGCTCTGGGGCAGCCTGGGCCAGGCTCTGGCAACTCCCAGCAAACAAGTTTCTGCTCATGTTCACATGGAGCCTCCTGTGTTTTCAGTTCTGTCTGCCCCTCACCCTGGCGTTGGGCACCACTGAACAGAGTCTGGTCCATCCTCTGACACCCACCCTGAGATATTGATCCATTGATCACATCCCTCTCAGCTTCTCTTCTCCAGCTCAACAGCCCCAGCTCTCCCAGTGTCTCTTCATCACAAAGATGCTCCAGACCCCTCAGCATCTTTGTGTCCCTCCCTGGACTCTCGCCAGTAATTCCTTGTCCTTAAACTGGACCCAGTTCTGCAGATGTGGCCTCACCAGGGCAGCAGAGGGGGACAACAACCTCCCTGACCTGCTGCCCACACTCTTCCTCACACACCCCAGGTACCATTGGCCACAGGGCACATTGGTGGCTCATGGTCACCCTGGTTTTCCATGCCCTGAACCAACCCTATGCATCCAACTGCCCTCCTGGGGATGGAGGATTGGCCCTACGGAATGTGGCCAATATCACCAATATTCCCACCAAAAGAAGTGGCTGATCCCATCACACGTGTAAAATCTTGGAGAAAGTCCCATTCCAGCAGGTTTTCTTTTGTTTTGCTGTGTGTTTTTTCCTCCCTGTCTGATTTTCCCACCGTTTCCCCAGCGCGCTCGCAAAGCCGACGAGTCCTTCAAGGAGGGGAGAAAACGGGGAGACGGGAGAAAGCGCTTTTTCCATTTTCGCTGACATTTATCCCGAGAACAGAAACAGAACAGAAAACAACACCCCGAGGAACCCGGAGCCTTGTTTCTTATCGCAAGGTTGGTACAAGCTGTTCTCAAAAAAAGAAAGAACC
>CABFKC020000251.1:0-24159 GCA_901699155.2 Streptopelia turtur | reverse complement strand
CGGGGACAGACGGCTGCGTCCCCAGCAGCCCCGAGCTGGTGCTGGTGAGTGGGGACCCTCCGCTGACCAGCCCTGGGGACGCGCCGGGGCCGCCGTGTTGAGCCTCAGGGGGTTTGGCGCCATTTTGAATCCTGAGGTGATTTGGCGCCATTTTGAATCCTGAGGTGATTGGCGCCATTTTGACCCTGAGGGGATTTTGGCGCCATTTTGAATCCTGAGGGGATTTTGGCGCCATTTTGAGTCCTGAGGGGATTTGGCGCCATTTTGAATCCTGAGGGGATTTTGGCGCCATTTTGACCCTGAGGGGATTTTGGCGCCATTTTGAATCCTGAGGTGATTTTAGTGACATTTTAACACTGAGGTGATTTTAGTGACATTTTAACATTGAAGTGATTTTGGCGCCATTTTGACCCTGAGGTGATTTTAGTGACATTTTAACACTGAGGTGAATTTAGTGACATTTTAACATTGAAGTGATTTTGGCGCCATTTTGACCCTGAGGTGATTTTAGTGACATTTAGATATTGAGATGATTTTAGTGACATTTTAACATTGAGGTGAATTTAGTGACATTTGACCCTGAGGGGATTTTGGCGCCATTTGGATCCTGAGGTGATTTTAGTGACATTTTAACATTGAGGTGAATTTAGTGACATTTTAACACTGAGGTGATTTTAGTGACATTTAGTCCTGAGGTGATTTTAGTGACATTTTAACATTGAGGTGAATTTAGTGACATTTAATCCTGAGGTGATTTTAGTGACATTTTAACACTGAGGTGATTTTGGCGCCATTTTGCCCCTGAGGTGATTTCAGTGACATTTTGACATTGAGGTGATTTTAATGACATTATGATCTTGAGGGGATTTTAGTGACTTTTTAACATTGAGGTGATTTTGGCGCCATTTTGCCCCTGAGGTGATTTTAGTGACATTTTTACATTGAGATGATTTTAGTGACATTTTGACCCTGAGGTGATTTTGGCGCCATTTTAACACTGAGGTGATTTTGGCGCCATTTTAACACTGAGGTGATTTTAGTGACATTTTAACATTGAGGTGATTTTAGTGACATTTAGTCCTGAGGTGATTTTAGTGACATTTTAACATTGAGGTGAATTTAGTGACATTTAATCCTGAGGTGATTTTAGTGACATTTTAACACTGAGGTGATTTTGGCACCATTTTGCCCCTGAGGTGATTTCAGTGACATTTTAACATTGAGGTGATTTTAATGACATTATGATCTTGAGGGGATTTTAGTGACTTTTTAACATTGAGGTGATTTTGGCGCCATTTTGCCCCTGAGGTGATTTTAGTGACATTTTAACATTGAGATGATTTTGGCGCCATTTTGACCCTGAGGTGATTTTGGCGCCATTTTAACACTGAGGTGATTTTAGTGACATTTTAACACTGAGGTGATTTTGGCGCCATTTTAACACTGAGGTGATTTTGGCGCCATTTTAACACTGAGGTGATTTTAGTGACGTTTTAACATTGAGGTGATTTTAGTGACATTTTGACCCTGAGGTGATTTCAGTGACATTTTAACATTGAGGTGATTTTGGCGCCATTTTAACACTGAGGTGATTTTAGTGACATTTTAACACTGAGGTGATTTTAGTGACGTTTTAATCCTGAGGTGATTTTAGTGACATTTAATCCTGAGGTGATTTTAGTGACATTTTGATATTGAGGTGATTTTAGTGACATTTTGAGCCTTGAGGTGATTTTGGCACCATTTTAACACTGAGGTGATTTTAGTGACATTTAATCCTGAGGTGATTTTGGCGCCATTTTGAGCCTTGAGGTGATTTTAGTGACATTTTAACATTGAGGTGAATTTAGTGACATTTTAACATTGAGGTGATTTTAGCGCCATTTGGACCCTGAGGTGATTTTAGTGACATTTTGATATTGAGGTGATTTTAGTGACTTTTGATATTGAGGTGTTTTTAGTGACATTTTGAGCCTTGAGGTGATTTTGGCGCCATTTTAACACTGAGGTGGTTTTAGTGACATTTTAACACTGAGGTGATTGATTTAGTGACATTTTAACATTGAGGTAATTTTAGTGACATTTTGGCCCTGAGGTGATTTTAGTGACATTTTAACATTGAGGTGATTTGGCGCCATTTGGACCCTGAGGTGATTCTGGCCCCATTTTGAGGCACTTTGGGGGTCACTCTATTAATTGATAATTCTCACATTAGTCACTTTTTGTACTTTTTCTTCCATTATATCCTGAATTTAAGGCTAAAAACCCCAAATTGGTGCCCCTTGTGTTGCCACTTTGAGCCCTGAGGTGATTTTAGTGACATTTTAACATTGAGGTGATTTGGCACCATTTTGCCCCTGAGGTGATTCTGGCGCCATTTTGAAACACTTTGGGGATCATTCTATTAATTGATAATTCCCACATTAGTCACTTTTTGTACATTTTCTTCCATTATATCACAACTTTAAGGCTAAAACTCCCAAAATTGGTGCCCCTGGTGCTGCCATTTTGCCCCTGAGGTGATTCTGGCGCCATTTTGCCCCTGAGGTGATTCTGGCACCATTTTGACCGTGAGGTGATTCTGGCGCCATTTTGACCCTGAGGTGATTCTGGCGCCATTTTGAGGTGATTCTGGGCTATTTTGCCCCTGAGGTGATTCTGGCGCATTTTGCCCCGAGGTGATTCTGGTGCCATTTTGACCGTGAGGTGATTCTGGGGCCATTTTGAGGTGATTCTGGGCCCATCTTGCCCCTGAGGTGATTCTGGCGCCATTTTGAGCTCCGGATGATCATTTGTGGTCAATCCAACTCCTGCCCCCCTGTGACTCTATGATGGCGGCGGGAGGACGAAGCCGCGTCTCGTCGCTAATGGCGGTTCTCCCCACTGGCAGAGCGGCGATGACGAGGAGTACCGGCGCATCTACACGACGAAGATCAAACCGCGGCTCAAGTCGGAGGAGCTGGCGGAGCCCGACGGCGGCGGGACGCAGAGCAGGACCATCACGGTGACGCGGAAGGTGACGGCGTACACCGTGGACGTCACCGCGCAGGACGGCTGCCAAGACGCCGACGTCCTCGGCCCCGAGTTCCGAATCCGCGTCCCGAGCCGCGACGTCGCCCACGGGACGATTGGGGGAGAATCGGCGACAAGCGTCATCAAGATGGCGCCGGGGGAGGCTCCTCCCGGGCCTACGGTTGGATCTTCCACCCAAAAGTTGGACGTCAAGCCCGGGATCGGCGTCTCGGGCGTCGAGATGAGGACTCGGGTCCCTCAGCCACCGCAAAGTCAAGTTGCCGGCGGAGAAACTGGAAAATGGGTCGCGGTGGAGCTGCCGGGACGCGACGTTTCCGGCCCCGCGTTCCCGGGATCACCCGCGTTTGAGGCCAATGGCCAAACGGGGCACATGGAGATGGGTTTTCACATCAAGGGGCCCGGCCTGGACGGCAAAGGACACATTTATGGCGCCGATGGCCGAGGGGAGACGCTGGGGGACACACGCGTCCCCGCGGTTGACGTTGCTTTGCCGGTGGTGGAAAACCCGGCGCTCGATGTGGGAAAAATCAAGATCCCCGTGTTGAAAATGCCCAAATTCGGCTTCCCCGGCGCGGGATCCGGCGCCGACGCTCAAGCTCCGTGTGCCGACGTCACCTCCTCGTCCGTCCACCTCCCGGCGCCGCAAGTTCCGGCTCCTTCGGCCCAAGTCCCGAAGCCGCAGGTGGACGTGGGGCTGAAGGGGGACGCAAAGGTCCTGTCCCCACAACTGGAGGTCCCCGGCGTGGCCATCAAAGGACCCGACGTGGCCATCAAAGGCCCTGGCGCAGCCATCCCACCTCCTGACGCCGACGCTCACGATGAGAAGATAAAGCTCAAAATCCCGCACATGACTTATCCGAAGTTTACGGCCCCGTCCGTGCAAGGGGACGGTCCCGCCATGGAGGCGACGCTCCCGAAGGCCGAGGTGGCTCCGGCGCCGTGTGACGTGGCCGTCGGCGTCGCCGGCCAAGGGGATTGGAAAGGCCCCGCGTTCAAGAAGGTGGAGACGCCCCACATTTCTCTGTCGGACGTCAACTTGAACCTGAAGGGCCCGCAGGCGAAGGGAGATCTGGGTGTCGCCGTCCCCAGGATGGACGTGAAGGTTCCTGCTGGTGAATCGGTGAAAGGCCCCGGTGTGGCCGCGCCGGAGCTGGACGTGAAGGTGAAGGGAGACGCGGGTGTTTCCGTCCCAAAGATGGACTTGAAAGGGCCTCAACTTGACGTGAAAGGCCCCAAACTGGGGGTGGACGCGCCTGATGTTGACATCAAAGGCCCCAAAGTCACGATGCCGGGGGTGCACGTCCAGACCCCCCAGATCTCCATGCCCGACATTGATTTGAACCTGAAAGGCCCCAAAGTGAAGGGGGAACTGGACGTTTCTGCCCCAAAACTGGAAGGGGAGCTGAAAGGGCCCGGACTTGACATCAAAGGCCCCAAAGTTGACATCGAAGCGCCGGACGTGGACGTTCACGGTGCAGAGGGCAAAGTGAAGATCCCCAAGCTGAAAATGCCCAAATTTGGGGTGCCCGGCATGAAAGGAGAAGGTCCCGATGTTGACGTGACTCTTCCAAAGGGCGACGTGGACATTTCTGGGCCCAAGGTTGACGTTGACTTGCCGAGCGTGGCCATCAAAGGGCCCCAAGGGCAACTGAAAGGCCCCAAGGTCTCCGTGCCGGACGTCGATCTCAACCTGAAAGGCCCCGACGTCAAGGGTGACGTGGGGGTTTCCGTTCCCGCCGTAGGAGCTGATTTGAAGGGGCCTGAACTCGAGTTCACAGGCCCCAAAGTTGACGTTGAAACACCGGATGTGGACATTCACGGTCCAGAGGGCAAAGTGAAGATCCCCAAGCTGAAAATGCCCAAATTTGGGGTGCCCGGCATGAAAGGAGAAGGTCCCGATGTTGATGTGACTCTTCCAAAGGGCCAAGTGGACATTTCCGGGCCCAAGGTTGACGTTGACTTGCCGAGCGTGGCCATCAAAGGCCCCGAAGGACACCTGAAGGGCCCCAAGATGCCTGAGATGAGCTTCAAGACCCCCCAGATCTCCATGCCCGACATCGATTTGAACCTGAAAGGCCCCAAAGTGAAGGGAGAACTGGACGTTTCTGCCCCAAAACTGGAAGGGGAGTTGAAAGGGCCCGAACTTGACATCAAAGGCCCCAAAGTCGACATCGAAGCACCGGACGTGGACGTTCACGGTCCAGAGGGCAAAGTGAAGATCCCCAAGCTGAAAATGCCCAAATTTGGGGTGCCCGGCATGAAAGGAGAAGGTCCCGATGTTGACGTGACTCTTCCAAAGGGCGACGTGGCCATTTCCGGGCCCAAGGTTGACGTTGACGTGGCCATCGAAGGCCCGGAAGGAAAAGGGAAAGGTCTCAAATTGAAGATGCCTGGATTAAACGTCCAGACACCCAAACTGTCCATGCCAGACGTGGATCTCGCTTTGAAGGGCCCCCACCTGAAAGGGGAAGCGGAAATTTCCGCTCCCAAGGTCTCGGGAGATCTGAAAGGCCCCAAACTAGACGTGGAAGGGCCCAAAGTGGATGTTGACTTGCCCGATGTAGACTTGGAGTGTCCGGAAGGGAAGGTCAAAGGCCCCAAGTTCAGGATGCCCAAGCTCAACATCAAGGCGCCCAAAATCTCCGTGCCGGACGTCGATTTGAACCTAAAGGGACATAAAATGAAAGGAGAGGTGGATGTTTCCCTTCCGAAGGTCGAAGGCGACGTCAAAGGGCCGAAAATAGACGTCGAGGTCCCCGACGTCAACCTGGAGTGTCCGGAAGCCAAATTGAAAGCGCCCAAAGTGAAACTCCCTCATTTTAACGTCTCTGGACCCAAATTGGAGGGAGCTGACATAGACGTCAACCTGCCCAAAGCAGAGGTGGATGTTTCGGGGCCAGGAAGTGGATATTGAAGCGCCGGAGCTGGATGTTGCGGGGCCGGAAGGCAAATGGAAAGGCCCCAAGTTCAGGATGCCGAAGCTCAACATCAAAACGCCCAAGATCTCCATGCCGGACGTCGATTTGAACCTGAAGGGACCTAAAGCGAAGGGAGAGTTGGACATCGCGGCTCCCAAGGTAGAGTTGAAAGGGCCAGAAATAGACGTTAAAGGGCCAAAAGTTGACATTGAGGCACCAAATATCGATTTAGAGTGTCCTGAAGGGAAACTGAAGGGCCCCAAGTTCAAGGTGCCCGAGATGCAGGTCAAGGCGCCCAAGATCTCCATGCCTGATGTGGACATCGGGCTCAAAGGGCCCAAGATTAAGGGGGACGTGGACGTGTCTGTCCCCAAGCTGGAAGGGCCTGATGTGGACATCAAGGGTCCAAAAGTTGACATTGATGTTCCAGACGTGGACATTCACGGCCCAGAGGGAAAGTTCAAGCTGCCCAAGTTCAAAATGCCCAAGTTTGGGGTTCCGGGATTCAAAGGAGAAGGCCCAGAGGTGGACGTGAACCTGCCCAAGGGAGACCTGGATATTTCTGGTCCGAAAGCCGACATTGAAGGTCCAGAGTTGGACATTGAAGGTCCAGAGGGGAAGTTGAAGGGCCCCAAGTTCAAGATGCCCGAGATGCACATCAAGACCCCCAAGATCTCCATGCCGGACATTGACCTGAACCTGAAAGGCCCCAAAGTCAAGGGGGACGTGGACGTGTCTGTCCCCAAGCTGGAAGGTGACTTGAAGGGCCCAGACATTGACATCAAAGGCCCCAAAGTGGATGTTGAGCTTCCTGACGTGGAGCTGGAAGGTCCAGAGGGGAAACTGAAGGGCCCCAAGTTTAAGATGCCCGACCTGAACATCAAGGCGCCCAAGATCTCCATGCCCGACGTCGACTTCAACCTGAAGGGCCCCAAGATTAAGGGAGATGTCGACGTGTCTGTCCCCAAGCTGGAAGGTGAGCTGAAAGGCCCTGAGGTGGACATAAAGGGTCCAAAAATAGATGTTGAGGTACCAGACGTGGACGTTCACGGTCCAGAAGGAAAATTCAAGATGCCCAAGTTCAAAATGCCCAAGTTTGGGATTCCAGGTTTCAAAGGAGAAGGCCCAGAGGTGGACGTGAACCTGCCCAAGGGAGACCTGGATATTTCTGGTGCGAAAGTTGATATTGAGGGTCCAGAGTTGGACATTGAAGGTCCAGAGGGGAAGTTGAAAGGCCCCAAGTTCAAGATGCCCGAGATGCACATCAAGACCCCCAAGATCTCCATGCCGGACATTGACCTGAACCTGAAAGGCCCCAAAGTCAAGGGAGACATGGACGTGTCTGTCCCCAAGCTGGAAGGTGATTTGAAAGGCCCCGAACTGGACATCAAGGGTCCAAAGGTCGATGTCGACCTTCCCAACGTTGAGCTGGAAGGTCCAGAGGGGAAACTGAAGGGCCCCAAGTTCAAGATGCCCGACCTGAACATCAAGGCGCCCAAGATCTCCATGCCCGACGTCGACTTCAACCTGAAGGGCCCCAAGATTAAGGGGGACGTGGACGTGTCTGTCCCCAAGCTGGAAGGTGAGCTGAAAGGCCCTGAGGTGGACATAAAGGGTCCAAAAATAGATGTTGATGTTCCAGACGTGGACGTTCATGGTCCAGAGGGAAAATTCAAGCTGCCCAAGTTCAAAATGCCCAAGTTTGGGATTCCAGGTTTCAAAGGAGAAGGCCCAGAGGTGGACGTGAACCTGCCCAAGGGAGACATTGAGGTGTCTGGTCCGAAGGTGGATGTTGAGGGTCCAGAGTTGGACATTGAAGGACCTGAAGGCAAAATTAAAGGCCCCAAGTTCAAGATGCCCGAGATGCACATCAAGACCCCCAAGATCTCCATGCCGGACATTGACCTGAACCTGAAAGGACCCAAAGTCAAGGGAGACGTGGACGTGTCTGTCCCCAAGCTGGAAGGTGATTTGAAAGGCCCAGATGTTGATATCAAAGGCCCCAAAGTGGATGTTGAGCTTCCTGATGTTGAGCTGGAAGGTCCAGAGGGGAAACTGAAGGGCCCCAAGTTCAAGATGCCCGACCTGAACATCAAGGCGCCCAAGATCTCCATGCCCGACGTCGACTTCAACCTGAAGGGCCCCAAGATTAAGGGGAGATGTCGATGTCTCTGTCCCCAAGCTGGAAGGTGAGCTGAAAGGCCCTGAGGTGGACATAAAGGGTCCAAAAATAGATGTTGAGGTACCAGACGTGGACGTTCACGGTCCAGAAGGAAAATTCAAGATGCCCAAGTTCAAAATGCCCAAGTTTGGGATTCCAGGTTTCAAAGGAGAAGGCCCAGAGGTGGACGTGAACCTGCTCAAGGGAGACCTGGATATTTCTGGTGCGAAAGTTGATATTGAGGGTCCAGAGTTGGACATTGAAGGTCCAGAGGGGAAGTTGAAGGGCCCCAAGTTCAAGATGCCCGAGATGCACATCAAGACCCCCAAGATCTCCATGCCGGACATTGACCTGAACCTGAAAGGCCCCAAAGTCAAGGGAGACATGGACGTGTCTGTCCCCAAGCTGGAAGGTGACTTGAAAGGCCCAGACATTGACATCAAGGGTCCAAAGGTCGATATCGACCTTCCCAACGTTGAGCTGGAAGGTCCAGAGGGGAAACTGAAGGGCCCCAAGTTCAAGATGCCCGACCTGAACATCAAGGCGCCCAAGATCTCCATGCCCGACGTCGACTTCAACCTGAAGGGCCCCAAGATTAAGGGGGACGTGGACGTGTCTGTCCCCAAGCTGGAAGGTGAGCTGAAAGGCCCTGAGGTGGACATAAAGGGTCCAAAAATAGATGTTGATGTTCCAGACGTGGACGTTCATGGTCCAGAGGGAAAGTTCAAGCTGCCCAAGTTCAAAATGCCCAAGTTTGGGATTCCAGGTTTCAAAGGAGAAGGCCCAGAGGTGGACGTGAACCTGCCCAAGGGAGACATTGAGGTGTCTGGTCCGAAGGTGGATGTTGAGGGTCCAGAGTTGGACATTGAAGGACCTGAAGGCAAAATTAAGGCCCCAAGTTCAAGATGCCCGAGATGCACATTAAGACCCCCAAGATCTCCATGCCGGACATTGACCTGAACCTGAAAGGACCCAAAGTCAAGGGAGACGTGGACGTGTCTGTCCCCAAGCTGGAAGGTGATTTGAAAGGCCCAGATGTTGATATCAAAGGCCCCAAAGTGGATGTTGAGCTTCCTGATGTTGAGCTGGAAGGTCCAGAGGGGAAACTGAAGGGCCCCAAGTTCAAGATGCCCGACCTGAACATCAAGGCGCCCAAGATCTCCATGCCCGACGTCGACTTCAACCTGAAGGGCCCCAAAGTGAAGGGGGACGTGGACGTGTCTGTCCCCAAGCTGGAAGGTGAGCTGAAAGGCCCTGAGGTGGACATAAAGGGTCCAAAAATAGATGTTGATGTTCCAGACGTGGACGTTCACGGTCCAGAAGGAAAATTCAAGCTGCCCAAGTTCAAAATGCCCAAGTTTGGGATTCCAGGTTTCAAAGGAGAAGGCCCAGAGGTGGACGTGAACCTGCCCAAGGGAGACATTGAGGTGTCTGGTCCAAAGGTTGATATTGAAGGTCCAGAGTTGGACATTGAAGGTCCAGAGGGGAAGTTGAAGGGCCCCAAGTTCAAGATGCCCGAGATGCACATCAAGACCCCCAAGATCTCCATGCCGGACATTGACCTGAACCTGAAAGGCCCCAAAGTCAAGGGAGGTGCTGATGTTTCCCTTCCAAAATTCGAGGGTGACTTGAAAGGGCCGGATGTGAATATTAAAGGCCCAAAGTTGGATGTTGATGTTCCTGATCTTGAAGTGGAAGGTCCTGAGGGCAAATGGAAAGGACCCAAGATTAAAATGCCCGAGATGCACTTTAAGGCGCCGAAGTTTTCTATGCCTGACGTTGACCTCAACTTGAAAGGCCCCAAAGTGAAAGGAGAAATGGACGTTTCCCTCCCCAAAATCGAGGGTGATGTGAAAGGGCCAGACCTGGAACTCCAAGGGCCCAAAGTGGACATTGACGTTCCTGACGTTGAACTTGAGGGCCCAGAAGGGAAGCTGAAGGGTCCCAAGTTCAAGATGCCTGAGATGCACTTCAAAGCCCCCAAGATCTCCATGCCCGACTTCGATCTCAACCTAAAGGGCCCCAAAGTCAAGGGCGACGTGGACGTGTCTGCCCCGACGATCGAGGGAGATTTGAAGGGCCCCGAAATCGATATCAAAGGCCCCAAAGTGGACGTGAACGTTCCTGACGTTGAGCTGGAGTGTCCGGAAGCGAAGCTCAAAGGTCCCAAATTCAAGATGCCCGAGATGCACTTCAAAACACCAAAAATCTCCATGCCCGACATCGATTTGAACCTGAAAGGCCCCAAATTGAAGGGAGACGTGGATGTTTCTGCCCCTAAACTAGAGGGTGACCTGAAAGGCCCCGAGATGGACATTAAAGGCCCAAAAGTGGACATAGAAGCTCCTGGTGTGGATATTGAGGTCCCAGAAGGGAAACTGAAAGGCCCCAAGTTCAAGATGCCCGAGATGCATTTTAAGGCTCCGAAAATCTCAATGCCGGACTTTGATCTCAACCTGAAAGGCCCCAAAGTGAAGGGGGACGTGGACGTTTCCGTCCCCAAGTTAGAAGGTGACCTGAAGGGGCCCGAAGTGACAGTAAAAGGCCCAAAAGTGGACATAGAGGCTCCAGATGTTGAGCTGGAGTGTCCAGAAGGGAAGTTGAAGGGTCCCAAGTTCAAGATGCCCGAGATGCACTTCAAAGCCCCCAAGATCTCCATGCCCGACTTCGATCTCAACCTAAAGGGCCCCAAAGTCAAGGGGGACGTGGACGTGTCCGCCCCGAAAATCGAAGGTGATTTGCAATGTCCAGATGTTGACATCAAAGGCCCCAAACTGGATGTTGAGCTTCCTGATGTTGAGCTGGAAGGTCCTGAAGGGAAGTTGAAAGGCCCCAAGTTCAAGATGCCCGAGATGCACATCAAGACACCCAAGATCTCCATGCCGGACATTGACCTGAACCTGAAAGGCCCCAAAGTCAAGGGGGACGTGGACGTGTCTGTTCCCAAGCTGGAAGGTGACTTGAAAGGCCCAGACATTGACATCAAAGGCCCCAAGGTCGATATCGACCTTCCTGATGTTGAGCTGGAAGGTCCAGAGGGGAAACTGAAGGGCCCCAAGTTCAAGATGCCCGACCTGAACATCAAGGCGCCCAAGATCTCCATGCCGGACTTTGATCTCAACTTGAAAGGCCCCAAAGTGAAGGGAGATGTTGATGTTTCCCTTCCCAAGCTTGAGGGCGACCTGAAGGGTCCTGAACTGGACATCAAGGGTCCCAAGGTGGACATTGATGTTCCAGACGTGGACGTTCACGGCCCAGAGGGAAAGTTCAAGCTGCCCAAGTTCAAAATGCCCAAGTTTGGGGTTCCGGGTTTCAAAGGAGAAGGCCCAGAGGTGGACGTGAACCTGCCCAAGGGAGACCTGGATATTTCTGGTCCAAAGGTCGATATTGAGGGTCCAGAGTTGGACATTGAAGGACCTGAAGGAAAAATTAAAGGCCCCAAGTTCAAGATGCCCGAGATGCACATCAAGACCCCCAAGATCTCCATGCCGGACATTGACCTGAACCTGAAGGGCCCCAAAGTCAAGGGAGATGTGGACGTGTCTGTTCCAAAGATTGAGGGAGACTTGAAGGGCCCAGACATTGACATCAAAGGCCCCAAAGTGGATGTTGAGCTTCCTGACGTGGAGCTGGAAGGTCCAGAGGGGAAACTGAAGGGCCCCAAGTTCAAGATGCCCGACCTGAACATCAAGGCGCCCAAGATCTCCATGCCCGACGTCGACTTCAACCTGAAGGGCCCCAAGATTAAGGGAGATGTCGATGTCTCTGTCCCCAAGCTGGAAGGGCCTGATGTGGACATCAAGGGCCCCAAGGTGGACATTGAAGCACCAGACGTGGACGTTCACGGCCCAGAGGGAAAGTTCAAGCTGCCCAAGTTCAAAATGCCCAAGTTTGGGGTTCCAGGTTTCAAAGGAGAAGGCCCAGAGGTGGACGTGAACCTGCCCAAGGGAGACATTGAGGTGTCTGGTCCAAAGGTGGACATTGAAGGTCCAGAGTTGGACATTGAAGGTCCAGAGGGGAAGTTGAAGGGCCCCAAGTTCAAGATGCCCGAGATGCACATCAAGACCCCCAAGATCTCCATGCCCGACGTCGACTTCAATCTGAAAGGCCCCAAAGTCAAGGGAGACGTGGACATTTCTGTCCCCAGGCTTGAGGGTGAATTGAAAGGCCCCGAACTGGACATCAAAGGCCCCAAGGTGGACATTGATGTTCCAGACGTGGACGTTCACGGCCCAGAAGGCAAAATCAAAATGCCCAAGTTCAAAATGCCCAAGTTTGGGATGTCTGGGTTGAAAGGAGAAGGCCCAGACGTTGATGTCGACCTCCCCGAGGCCGATGTCGGTATTTCAGGTCCAAAGGTTGACGTCAATGTTCCCGACATCGACATCGAAGGCCCAGAAGGGAAAATTAAGGGCCCCAAGTTTAAAAAGCCTGAGATTCAGTTCAATGTGCCCAAAATCTCCATGCCAGATATTGACTTAAACCTGAAAGGCCCCAAAGTCAAGGGGGACGTTGATCCTTCTCTTCCCAAATTAGAGGCTGAGCTGAAAGGCCCTAAAATCGACGTCAAGGGGCCTGAGTTTGAGGTGGAGGGACCGAAGTTCGATGTGGAAGGAAAAGCTAAAAAACCCAGGTTCAAACTGCCCAAATTTGGCTTTTCTGGCCCTAAAGTTCAAAGCCCGGAGGTGGATTTGAAACTGAAGAAACCCGACGTGGAAATATCTGGTCCGAAAGTCGAGGTTGCGGCTCCGGACGTTGACGTGCAGGCGAAATCCAAAGGGTCCAAGTTTAAAATGCCTTTCCTGAGTATTTCCTCACCAAAAGTGTCGATGCCGGACGTGGAGCTGAACCTGAAAGGGCACAAAGTGAAAGGGGAGTTGGATGTTTCCAGCCCCAAGTTGGAAGGGGAACTGAAGGGCCCCGAGTTGGACGTCAAGGGCCCCAAAGTCAACGTGGAAGGGTCCAGACGTGGACGTTCACGGCCCGGAGGGCAAAGTCAAGCTGCCCAAGTTCAAAATGCCCAAGTTTGGGGTTCCAGGGTTTCAAAGGAGAAGGCCCAGAGGTGGACGTGAACCTGCCCAAGGGAGACATTGAGGTGTCTGGTCCAAAGGTGGATATTGAAGGTCCAGAGTTGGACATCGAAGGTCCAGAGGGGAAGTTGAAGGGCCCCAAGTTCAAGATGCCCGAGATGCACATCAAGACCCCCAAGATCTCCATGCCCGATGTCGACTTCAATCTGAAGGGCCCCAAAGTCAAGGGGGACGTGGACGTGTCTGTCCCCAAGCTGGAAGGTGACTTGAAAGGCCCCGAACTGGACATCAAGGGTCCAAAGGTCGATGTCGACCTTCCCAACGTTGAGCTGGAAGGTCCAGAGGGGAAACTGAAGGGCCCCAAGTTCAAGATGCCCGACCTGAACATCAAGGCGCCCAAGATCTCCATGCCCGACGTCGACTTCAACCTGAAGGGCCCCAAGATTAAGGGGGATGTCGATGTGTCTGTCCCCAAGCTGGAAGGGCCTGATGTGGACATCAAGGGTCCCAAGGTGGACATTGATGTTCCAGACGTGGACGTTCACGGCCCAGAGGGAAAATTCAAGCTGCCCAAGTTCAAAATGCCCAAGTTTGGGGTTCCGGGATTCAAAGGAGAAGGCCCAGAGGTGGACGTGAACCTGCCCAAAGGAGACCTGGATATTTCTGGTCCGAAGGTGGATGTTGAGGGTCCAGAGTTGGACATTGAAGGTCCTGAAGGAAAAATTAAAGGCCCCAAGTTCAAGATGCCCGAGATGCACATCAAGACCCCCAAGATCTCCATGCCGGACATTGACCTGAACCTGAAAGGCCCCAAAGTCAAGGGAGACGTGGACGTGTCTGTTCCAAAGATTGAGGGAGACTTGAAGGGCCCAGACATTGACATCAAAGGCCCCAAGGTCGATATCGACCTTCCCGACGTTGAGCTGGAAGGTCCAGAGGGGAAACTGAAGGGCCCCAAGTTCAAGATGCCCGACCTGAACATCAAGGCGCCCAAGATCTCCATGCCCGACGTCGACTTCAACCTGAAGGGCCCCAAGATTAAGGGAGATGTCGATGTGTCTGTCCCCAAGCTGGAAGGGCCTGATGTGGACATCAAGGGTCCAAAAGTTGACATTGATGTTCCAGACGTGGACGTTCACGGCCCAGAGGGAAAGTTCAAGCTGCCCAAGTTCAAAATGCCCAAGTTTGGGGTTCCGGGATTCAAAGGAGAAGGCCCAGAGGTGGACGTGAACCTGCCCAAGGGAGACATTGAGGTGTCTGGTCCGAAAGTAGATGTTGAGTTGCCAAGTGTGGACATTGAAGGTCCAGAGGGAAAAATTAAAGGCCCCAAGTTCAAGATGCCCGAGATGAACATCAAAGCTCCCAACATCTCCATGCCTGACGTGGATTTCCATTTGAAAGGCCCCAAGTTCAAGGGCGGCATGGACGTCGATGTCTCGGTGCCAAAACTCGAAGGGGAATTGAGTGGGCCGGATGTCAGCGTCAAAGGACCAACGGTTGACATTGAGACACCCGAGATGGACATTGAAGGGCCAGACGGAAAATGGAAAGGGCCCAAGTTCAAGATGCCCGAGATGCACATCAAGGCGCCCAAGATCTCCATGCCCGACGTCGACTTCAACCTCAAAGGCCCCAAGTTGAAAGGAGACGTTGATGTTTCCGCTCCGAAGCTCGAAGGGGATTTGAAGGCTCCTGACGTTAATATTGAAGGTCCCAAAGTGGACGTTGATGTTCCAGACGTGGACGTTCATGGTCCAGAGGGAAAATTCAAGCTGCCCAAGTTCAAAATGCCCAAGTTTGGGGTTCCGGGTTTCAAAGGAGAAGGCCCAGAGGTGGACGTGAACCTGCCCAAGGGAGACATTGAAGTGTCTGGTCCGAAGGTGGATATTGAAGGTCCAGAGTTGAACATTGAAGGTCCAGAGGGGAAGTTGAAGGGCCCCAAGTTCAAGATGCCCGAGATGCACATCAAGACCCCCAAGATCTCCATGCCGGACATTGACCTGAACCTGAAAGGCCCCAAAGTCAAGGGAGATGTCGATGTTTCCCTTCCCAAGCTTGAGGGCGACCTGAAGGGTCCTGAACTGGACATCAAGGGCCCCAAGGTGGACATTGATGTTCCAGACGTGGACGTTCACGGCCCAGAGGGAAAATTCAAGCTGCCCAAGTTCAAAATGCCCAAGTTCGGGGTTCCGGGTTTCAAAGGAGAAGGCCCAGAGGTGGACGTGAACCTGCCCAAGGGAGACATTGAGGTGTCTGGTCCGAAGGTGGATGTTGAGTTGCCAAGTGTGGATGTTGAAGGTCCTGAAGGGAAGTTGAAGGGCCCCAAGTTCAAGATGCCCGAGATGCACATCAAGACCCCCAAGATCTCCATGCCAGACATTGACCTGAACCTGAAAGGCCCCAAAGTCAAGGGGGACGTGGATGTTTCTGTTCCAAAGATTGAGGGAGACTTGAAGGGCCCAGACATTGATATCAAAGGCCCCAAGGTTGACATAGACGTTCCCGACGTGGAGATCGAAGGCCCAGAAGGGAAACTGAAAGGCCCCAAATTCAAGATGCCCGAGATGCATTTTAAGGCTCCAAAAATCTCGATGCCGGACTTTGATCTGAATCTGAAAGGCCCGAAAGTGAAAGGGGACGTGGACGTGTCTGTGCCGTGCGGGGAAGGTGACCTGAAAGGTCCCAAAGTTGATGTGAAAGGTCCTGAGTTGGATGTTGGTGCCCCAGATGTTCAAATCGAGGGCCCGGAAGGGAAGTTGAAGGGTCCCAAGTTCAAGATGCCCGAGATGCACTTCAAAGCCCCCAAGATCTCCATGCCCGACTTCGATCTCAACCTAAAGGGCCCCAAAGTCAAGGGCGACGTGGACGTGTCCAGCCCCAAAAATCGAAGGAGACTTGAAGGGCCCCGAAATTGATATAAAAGGCCCTAAACTGGATGTTGAGCTTCCTGACGTTGAGCTGGAAGGTCCTGAAGGGAAGTTGAAAGGCCCCAAGTTCAAGATGCCCGAGATGCACATCAAGACCCCCAAGATCTCCATGCCCGATGTTGACTTCAACCTGAAGGGACCCAAAGTCAAGGGAGACATGGACGTGTCTGTCCCAAGCTGGAAGGTGACTTGAAAGGGCCCAGACATTGACATCAAAGGTCCCAAGGTCGATATCGACCTTCCTGATGTTGAGCTGGAAGGTCCAGAGGGGAAGTTGAAAGGGCCCCAAGTTCAAGATGCCCGACCTGAACATCAAGGCGCCCAAGATCTCCATGCCCGACGTCGACTTCAACCTGAAGGGCCCCAAGATTAAGGGAGATGTTGATGTGTCTGTTCCAAAGCTGGAAGGGCCTGATGTGGACATCAAGGGCCCCAAGGTGGACATTGAAGCACCAGATGTGGACATTCATGGTCCAGAAGGAAAATTTAAGATGCCCAAGTTCAAAATGCCCAAGTTTGGGGTTCCAGGTTTCAAAGGAGAAGGCCCAGAGGTGGACGTGAACCTGCCCAAGGGAGACCTGGATATTTCTGGTCCAAAAGTCGATATTGAAGGTCCAGAGTTGGACATTGAAGGTCCAGAGGGGAAGTTGAAGGGCCCCAAGTTCAAGATGCCCGAGATGCACATCAAGACCCCCAAGATCTCCATGCCGGACATTGACCTGAACCTGAAAGGCCCCAAAGTCAAGGGAGATGTCGATGTCTCCCTTCCCAAGCTTGAGGGAGACGTGAAGGGTCCTGAACTGGACATCAAGGGCCCCAAGGTGGACATTGATGTTCCAGACGTGGACGTTCACGGCCCAGAGGGAAAATTCAAGCTGCCCAAGTTCAAAATGCCCAAGTTTGGGGTTCCGGGTTTCAAAGGAGAAGGCCCAGAGGTGGACGTGAACCTGCCCAAGGGTGACATCGATATTTCGGGCCCCGCCGTCGACGTCCAAGTTCCCGATCTCAACGTGGACGGCAAAGCCAAAGGTCCCAAGTTTGCGCTGCCCGAATTGCACATTAAAGCTCCCAAGATCTCCATCCCCGACGTCGACTTCAACATCAAGGGGCCCCAGCTCAAAGGAGACGTCGACATTTCCGCCCCCAAGCTCGAAGGGGATTTGAACGCGCCCCAAATCGATGTGAAAACCCCCAAAATAGACGTCGCCGCGCCCGACGTCACCATCGAAGGGCCAGAGGGGAAACTCAAAGGCCCCAAGTTCAAGATGCCCGAGATGCACATCAAGGCGCCCAAGTTCTCCATGCCCGACGTCGACTTCCACCTGAAAGGCCCCAAAGTCAAGGGGGACGTGGACATTTCGGTCCCCAAGCTGGAAGGTGATTTGAAAGGCCCAGACGTTGATATCAAAGGCCCCAAGGTCGATATCGACCTTCCCGACGTTGAGCTGGAAGGTCCAGGGGGGAAACTGAAGGGCCCCAAGTTCAAGGTGCCCGAGATGCACATCAAGACGCCCCAGATCTCCATGCCGGACATCGACTTGAACTTGAAGGGACCGAAGCTTAAAGGTGACGCCGACCTTCACGGCCCGAAGCTCGAGGGGGGTCTGAAAGGTCCCGAAATCGATATTAAAGGCCCCAAAATGGACATCGAAGGCCCAGAGGTTGATGTTGACGGGCTGGAGGGAAAGGTGAAGATCCCCAAAATGAAACTGCCCAAGTTCGGCTTGAAAGGCGAAGGTCCTGACATGGACGTGAACTTGGTGAAGGCCGAGGTGGAACTTTCAGGCCCCAAGGTCGATATCGGTGTCCCCGACGTGAGTGTCGAAGGGCCGGAGGCCAAAGTGAAAGGTCCTAAAGTGAAGATGCCAGAAATGCACGTGAACGTCCCCAAAATCTCCATGCCCGAGATAGACTTGAGCTTGAAAGGCCACAAAACCAAGGGGACGTTCGAAGTCTCGTCCCCAAAGCTGGCGGCTGAGCTGAAAGGTCCCGACGTCGAGCTCAAAGGCCCCGAGGTTGACGTGGAATGTCCCGATTTAAACGTCGAAGGCCCGGAGGCCAACGTCAAACTTCCCAAGTTTAAAAAGCCCAAATTTGGGTTCGGGATGAAAAGCCCAAAGGTGGAAATCAAGGTACCGGGGGCCGAAGTGGATTTAGCGGAGCCGGAGCTCAACGTGGAGTCGCCCGACGCCAGCGTCACCGGCAAAGGGAAGAAGAGCAAGTTCAAGATGCCCAAACTTCACATGAGCGGCCCCAAGGTCAAGGGCAAGAAGGGCGGGTTCGACGTGAACGTGGCGGGTGGAGACGTGGACGTTGGGTTGAAATCACCGGAGCTGGAGCTGAACGTGGCCGGGCCGGACGTCACCGTCAAAGGCGACGCGGCGGTGAAGTCGCCCAAGGGGAAGAAACCCATGTTTGGTAAAATCTCCATCCCGGACGTCGAGTTTGACCTGAAATCGCATCGATTCAAGGGGAGACGCCTCGGCGACCCTCCCAAAAATGGAGGGAGAGCTCAAAGCGCCCGCGGTGGAAGTTTCGGCGCCAACGGTCAAAGGGCCGAGTCTTGACGTTGCCGTCGAAGCTCCCGACATCAACGTGAAGAAACCGAAGCTCAAGCTTCCCGGTGGGGATTTGAAGGTGGAAGGCGGCCTCAAAGGAGCCGCCGTCGGCGTCGACGTCAACGCCAAAGGACCAAAAGTCAAAGGCGAAGTCACCGCTCCTGGAGCAGAACTGGAAGGTCCCGACGGGAAGTTGAAGTTGGGTCTGGGTTTGGAAACGCCGGGCGCCGAGTTGGACGTTTCGGCGCCGTCGCTTGACGTCGATCTCAAAGGGCCCCGAATCTCCGGCCCCGCTTTGGAGGGAAACCTGAAAGGACCAAAAATCGGGGGAGATCTGGACGTTTCGGGTTCGTTCGAAGGGCCCGACGTCAACGTCGACCTGCTGGGGGGTTTGGGGGGGAAGGTGAAGCTGCCCAAGATGAAACCACTCGCCGTGGAGGGCGGCGACGGCTCCACCGTGGACGTGGACGCCGATGGGGGCGTGAACGTCAACCTCGGCGCCCCAACCGTCGCCATCAAAGGCCCCGCGGTAGACCTGTCCCCCCCGGGTTTGAATTTAGACCTGAAAGGACCAAAGTTGAAGGGAGATCTGGACGTTCAACCCCCCGAAGTGTCACCGGAGGCGCCCGACGCCGCCTTCCAAATTTTGGGCGGCACCATCAAGCTCCCGTCCCTCAAGCTGCCCCAGTTCAGCGTTTCCAGCCCCGGCGTGAACGGGGGTGATTTGGGGGGTCACCTTGAGGGTCCCCAAGTCAAAGGAGACCTGGGGGTCGCTGTTGGGCTGGAAGGACCCGCCGTGGAATTGAAGGGGCCGCAGTTCCAACCGCCGGACGTCGAGCTGAAGCTCAAAGGACCAAACGTGGACGGCGCCGGCGAAACCCAAGGGCCCAAAGTCACCGTGGAGGCCCACGGGGCCGCACCCGCAATTTCGGGGTCGGGTTTCAACGCCGACGCCAAAGGGTTGAAGATCAAAAGCGGCACCGCCACGAAATGGGGAACGGGAGGTCCCGGCGCCCCTGCCGACTGCGCCAAAATCACCTTCCCCAAGCTCCGCATCCCCAAATTCGTCTTTTCCGACCCCGAAACGAAGGGCAGGGAGATGGGGGTGGATGTTGAGTTCCCGGGGGGCGACGCCGAGGCCGAGGTGGAAGAACCCGACGCGCGGTTGAAGAAACCCAAGCTCAAAATGCCCAAATTCACCTTTTCCAAGCAAAAAGCCAAGGGCGGCGCGTCCCTGGAGGCCTCGGGCTCCGTTTCGGGCTCTAAGCCCGACCTAAAGAGCTCCAAGGCCAGTTTGGGCTCGACCGATGGCGAAACGGAGGCGGCCAAAGGGGTCTTCGCCATCTTCAAGGCCAAAAAGCCGCGGCACCGCTCGGCGTCGCTGAGCGACGAGGGGCCCGACGGCGCCGACAGGGGCAAGGCGCCCAAATTCGGGACGTTCGGGGGCATCGGCGCCCGCAGCCGCGGCTGCTACGAGGTGACCGGCAGCGACGAGGAGGCCGAGAAGAGGAAGAAAACGCCGCTCCCCTCCTCATCCTCCTCCTCGGACGGCGGCGCCAAGGCCGCGCTCGACGCGCCCAAAAAACACCGCTAAGAACGCCCCGAAACGCCGCCAATCGCACCCAAAATCGGCCCCTCCGCCTATAGGCGCCCGCATGGGTCCGACGGCCCCTCCTCGGCCAATTTCGGCGCCGTTTTGGGGCCGAATTGGGCTAAAACGCGGCCTACGGGACGGCGCCCGACGCTGACGCTTCATCTCTTCGCTCTTTCATTTTTGGGACGTTTTCATCTATTTTCCCCATTTTCCCCACGATTTTCGCCCCAAAAAACCTCTTCAAAAGCTGCTGGAAAACATCAAATTATCGGCGCGTTTCCTGCCATTTTTGTTGCGTGAATTTCGGGTAATGCGGGGAGGGGGCGGGTAAAAATGACCCATTTTCACAAGAAATAACCCCAAAAATCGCGTTTTTTGCCACTAAACGTCGCCGCCCTCATTGATTTTTGTTCTTTAAGGGATTTATAGGGTTGATTTTTTGTTTCTCGGCGCGTTTGTTACGGTTTTTGTGTCATAAAAGGGGGGAAAATGTGTCTCGGAAAGTCGCGTTTTTTTGGTATTTTTGTTAAAAGAGTTTTAAAAATAATAATAAATAATAATAAAAGAAGCTAAAAATATAAAATTTAAACAAAAAGAAAGAGAAGTAACCCGCCCTCTCAGCACTTTAACGGCAAATTAACGGAGAATGTAAGAAAAACGACAGTGTAAAATGCAAATAAATCGTTTATTAACCGCCGCCCGCCTGCGTTTTGGGTCATTTCAGCACCAAATTGAGGCGGTTTCGCCCCAAATCGGTTCCAGATTTGAGGAGGTTTTGGGGTTTCCATCGTCTGTTTGCCACTCAATTTGGGGTGAAAAGGGGCGTTTGGGGGGCGGGGTGGTGCGTGGGACCCAGGCGTCCGGGCACAGCCGGTGCAGAAGGGACCCAGGCGTCCGGGGGACCCAGGCGTCCGGGAGACCCAGGTGTTCAGAGGACCCAGGTGTCCAGTACAGAAGGGACCCAGGCGTCCGGGGGACTCAGGTGTCCAGTGTAGAAGGACCCAGGCGTCCGGTGTAGAAGGGACCCAGGCATCTGGGGGACCCAGGTGTCCGAGGGACCCAGGTGTTCGGTGCAGAAGGGACCCAGGCGTCCGGGGGACCCAGGCGTCCTGGGGACCCAGGTGTTCAGAGGACCCAGGTGTCCGGTGCAGAAGGGACCCAGGCGTCCGGGGGACTAAGGTGTCCAGTGTAGAAGGACCCAGGCGTCCGGTATAGAAGGGACCCAGGCGTCCGGGGGACCCAGGTGTTCAGGGGACACAGGTGTCCAGCCATAGGGGACCCAGGCATCCGGGGGACTCAGGTGTCCAGTGTAGAAGGACCCAGGCGTCCGGTGTAGAAGGGACCCAGGCATCTGGGGGACCCAGGCGTCCGAGGGACCCAGGTGTTCGGTGTAGAAGGGACCCAGGCGTCCGGGGGACCCAGGTGTCCAGTGTAGAAGGACCCAGGCGTCCGGTGTAGAAGGGACCCAGGCATCTGGGGGACCCAGGCGTCTGAGGGACCCAGGTGTTCGGTGCAGAAGGGACCCAGGTGTCCAGTGCAGAAGGGACCCAGGCGTCCGGGGGACCCAGGTGTCCAGTGCAGAAGGGACCCAGGCGTCCGGGGGACCCAGGTGTCCAGTGCAGAAGGGACCCAGGCGCCCGAGGGACCCAGGCGTCCGGGGTAACAAGGGACCCAGGCATCTGGGGGACCCAGGCGTCCGAGGGACCCAGGCGTCCGGTGTCAGCAGCGCCGGGGGGACTGTGGGTAGCGCTGGGCGAGGGCGGCGCGGAAGCTGCGGAACAGGCGGCGGTTCCGGCGCAGCTCGTCCTCCCGCCCCCCGTGGAACCCCCCGTGCTCCTTGAACCCCCGGTGGACCACGAAGGCGCCGTCCAGCACCGCGAAGCGGAACCCGGCCACGTGCAGCTCGCAGGCCTGCGACGGACGGACAGACGGACGTGAGGTCACCCACAGACACCCATAGACACCCACAGAGCCTATAGATCCTCTATAGCACCCACAGATTCCCCACAGCACCCATGGCCACCATATGGTCCCCATGGCCACCCCACGGCCCCCACAATCACCCCATGGGCCCATGGCCACCCCACAGCACCCATGGCCATCCAATGGTCCCATGGCCACCCCATGGTCCCATGGCCACCCCACAGCACCCATGGCTACCCCATGGTCCTATGACCACCCTATAGCACCCACAGTCCCCATAGCCATCCAATGGTCCCATGGCCACCCCATGGTCCCCATGGCCAACCTACAGTACCCATGGCCACCCCATGGCCACCAGGTCTACCCAATGATCCCCATGGCCACCCCACAGCCCCCATGGCCACCCCACAGCACCCATGGTCCCATGGCCACCCCACAGCCCCCAAGGCCACCCCATGGTCCCCATGGCCACCCCACGGTCCCATGGCCACCCCATAGCATCCACAGTCCCCATGGCCATCCAATGGTCCCATGGCCACCCAATAGCACCCATGGCCATCCAATGGTCCCCATGGCCACCCCACGGTCCCATGGCCACCCCATAGCACCCATGGTCCCCATGACCACCCCATGGCCACCAGGTCTACCCAATGGTCTCCATGGCCACCCCACAGGCCCAAAGCCACCCAATGATCCCCATGGCCACCCCACAGCCCCCATGGCCACCCCACAGCACCCATGGTCCCATGGCCACCCCACAGTCCCCAAGGCCACTCCATGGTCCCCATGGCCACCAGGTCTACCCAATGTTCCCACAATGATCCCCACAGCCACCCCATGGCCACCCCATAGCACCCATGGTCCCACGGCCACCCCACAGCCCCCAGGGCCACCCCATGGTCCCCATGGCCACCCCATGGTCCCCACGGCCACCAGGTCTACCCAGAGGTCTCCATGGCCACCCCATAGCACCCATGGTCCCACAGGCCACCCCACAGTCCCCAAGGCCACCCCATGGTCCCCATGGCCACCAGGTCTACCCAATGTTCCCACAATGATCCCCACAGCCACCCCATGGTCCCCATGGCCACCCCATAGCACCCATGGTCCCACGGCCACCCCACAGCCCCCATGGCCACCCCATGGTCCCCATGGCCACCCCACAGCACCCATGGCCACCAGGTCAACCCAATGGTCCCCATGGCCACCACATAGCACCCATGGCCACCAGGTCTACCCAATGTTCCCACAATGATCCCCACAGCCACCCCATGGTCCCCATGGCCACCCCATAGCACCCATGGCCACCAGGTCTACCCAATGGTCCCCATGGCCACCCCATAGCACCCATGGTCCCACGGCCACCCCACAGCCCCCATGGCCACCCCATGGTCCCCATGGCCACCCCATAGCACCCATGGCCACCAGGTCTACCCAATGGTCCCCATGGCCACCAGGTCTACCCAATGCTCCCACAATGATCCCCACAGCCACCCCATGGTCCCCTGGCCACCCCATAGCACCCATGGCCACCAGGTCTACCCCATGGTCCCATGGCCACCCTCACGGTCCCCGCACGTCCCCCCATCACCTGGCTGATGCGGTTGAATCCGTACTGCACGAACCGGGGGTCGAAGGGCGGGACCCCCCGCGCGGGCCCCACGTAGAAGGGCTCCCACGGGTCCGTCCACGTCACCTCGTAGGCCACGCGCACCCCGTGGCTTTGGGGCAGCCCCCGCCAGCGCCCGTAGCCCGTGGGGCCGTGGCAGCGCGGGCACAACGTCCCGTAGAACGGCCGCGCGTCCCCCCGCCCCCACAGCCGCAGCAGCTCCGCCTTGGTCACCGGCACCCGCCGGCCCGCGCGCACCTCGAACGCCGGCACCACGAACACCCAGCGGCGCCACGGCCACGCCGCGGGGGCGCCGGAGCGCGCGGGGTCCTTCGGGGTGCTGGGGACATCCGGGGAGTTGGGGACATCCGGGGAGTTGGGGACACCCGGGTCGTGGAAGGTCTTG